>JAMPIV010018242.1:0-167054 GCA_024509875.1 Oreohelix idahoensis | reverse complement strand
CCATATAATCACACCTTACCAGACCCAGTTCATGTGCCGCAGGTGTCTGGCACCTCTCTGTCCATATCCCTGCTTTGAGCGTTACCACATCCTGCTCAATTTTAAGACTAAATGCACTGCAGTGTTGCACCAGGAGTGAGGTGAGTCTCTACGTTTGTTGGTTTTTTTTTTCACCAGTTCTCTTCTCCTATCACATCAACAAAATTTATATCATCAGATTCATCATTCATTTATTTATAAACATTCAAAAAATTAGAGCAATTGACCAAAAAACTATAGAATTTACAAGTCATCCCCTATAAAAAAGGGGGTGTTGTGAAAAAGAATGCAGCTGCAGGGCAAATTTTCGGAATTTTAATGCAGCGTGCTAAAGGTTAATAAGAAAACATAAGATGACATGACATGACAAATTCTTCATGAATAACAACTTGCAGAATCATTTGAGATAATTTCTCTCCTTACTGACTATGAAACTGAGTAATGAAAACATTGACATCAGCCAACATAAATGGAATTCAGTGGACTCTGACTAAACAACCTGATGATCTAGATTTTGCCAATGACCTTGTCTTCTGTCCCATAATTATAACAATATGCAAAATGAAAATACAGTATGTAGTGATAGATGAGAGCAAGTGGGTCTGAAAATATACAGGGAAACAATAATGATAATAAATGCAGGAAACAATAACAAGATTGCCTTGAAGAAACATCCCTTCAAGATGTAGAATCATACACATATTTTGGCAGTAATACAGATAGAATTGGAGGGACCGGCAGTGATATCAAGTTAAGGATACACAAGGCATGAGCAGCTTTCACTGCAAAGGAAGCCAACAGAAATCAAGTCCAACACAAAAATCAAAATCTTCAACCCAAATGTCAAATCAGTTGGACTATGGGATCTGAAACATGGAGAACAACAAAAACAATAACTAAGAAGTTGTAGACTTCCATAAATGGGTGCTAGCTTAAAACAGAAGGATAGAAATGGTTTGACAAGGTTACCAATGTGGAAATGATGACAAGAACCTGACAAGTGCCAATAGAACAAGAGATGAGAAGAAGATGCTGGAGATGGATAGGACACACACTGAGGAAACCTGCTGATTGCGCTGTCAGACATTCCTTGTTTAGGAATCTACAGGATAAGAGGAAACACATGAAGGAGGGAACAGGAGACAGACATTGAAAATTATGGAGAAGACATTGGAAGACCTTAATCTGATGGCTCCCCCTTGAGGAGTTGAAAGGTCATGAATGAACTGTCTTTAAAACATAAATGCTGCACTCTGCTTTTGTTTTGTGCTAATGTTACACTGCTTTCCTGTTTTGTGGTAACACTTTTCCTGTCACATTCATAAGAAAAACATTTATAAGCTTCTTTCACTGGTTTCGCTTCTTCAGAGCAGCTACAGTAGCACCCACGAGTCCTCCAATCACTAAGACAGCGCCTCCTATAATGGCCATACCAATCAAGCCATCTGTATCATCAAGAATGATATCAAAGATAACAGATCATCAAACCATTACATCAAGTGTCATACTATGATGATATTTACCACAACAACAGGGGGATCATAAGACCACCTTACGGTTGTTTTAATAATATCATTTCTATGTAAGAGTAGGACACTGTACTAGTGCCTTGTGAGATAATATGTGAGCATCAAAGGCTTTAATCTTGTCAAGGTTTCATTATAGTGCTTTGTCATGGTTTGTGTATCGTGACATGCAAGCTTCAGTTGTGGGCATTTTTTTCTTTACTAGTTCTTAACCATGGGGGGAGGATGAAGGTGGTGGAATATTATCTGTGTGAGCATGGATCTCCACCATCTTCAAGTGAGCAACAACATCACAATTACAGTAGGTCTGGTCATTTTTATTTCTTTTTGTGGGCTGACATATTATGGCACTCAACTAAGCTGAGAGGCATTCATCTAACAAAGTGAGAAACACTGCGGTTTATATAACATTTTGAAGAGATTCATCAGCAGTAACAGACTGTGAAACATTAAAGGACCTGGCCTGAACAATTGTCACACTGTGACCTTTGACTCCTAATAGTGGAGACACTGCACATGATAGAGCAAGTATATAATCATTCTTTCCTTGACTGAGCAACACACACCTGGAAGCAACCACCAGCACATGTCAAGAAGTAATACATTAACTAACCAGACTTCAACTACAACCACTACATGAGAAAAGTGTGTGCGTGATTATATGACTATTTAGACTTCTTCCCATGCCATGTCAAACTGTCCAGCATCTTCTCGCTTTGTTGTCCTCGAATATCTTTTTTCTTCAATCTTCTCCTGTTGTCATGATATATTCCAGGTTCCTCTCATAACATGCCTGAATAAAATGGATTACTTTTTTCTATTATAAGTAATAAGCTGCCTTTGTGTATTGACCTCGTTTACAACATCCTCATAACTCTTTTTAGCAGTCTATGGTAGTGATAACATTCTTCTGTAAAACCACATCTCTGTGGCCTCTAGTGATTTTCCTACTTGTTTACTAATTGACCACGACTCACTTCTGTGTGTCAGGATTGGTTCTATATACCGTAAAATCTCGCGTATAATACGTACAATTTTTACTCATTTTTGCCCGCTAAAACTCGGGTGCTTATTATACACGAGTACTAACAAATACGAGTACGTAATTTTCGATATCGAAAGTAGCCTACATTGGAAAGTCTGTCAAGTTTTTGTCACAATTTGACAGTATTGAATGTGCCATGTGTTTTCTTATGTGTCAGACATTGTTGCAAAACGCATTTCGCACTCTTGGTCATCAATATGTTTTGATATTAAGCTTGGTTGTGAAGTTTGTAATTTGATTTTGAGCCCTAAAAATGAATTCGAGAAAATGTTGTAGTGCAGCAGAAAAGCTCTTAGTTGTAAAATATGCAGAATCTAACAGCAATCGGGCAGCAAGTCGACATTTTTCCATTAACGAGTGCAACATTCGATTATGGTGAAAAAACAAAGAGGTGCTGCAAGTGTTGCCTAGTAAGAAAAAGGCGAATCGTGGGTCACCACCAGATCTTCCAGACCTAGAAAAAACATTATTGGAGTGGGTAGTGGATAGAAGGCAACAAGGCTTCGGTGTTTCATGAACTACTATCGCGCAGCATCTTCCATCTTCTTTCAGTTTTTTAACAAATGTTTCATAAAATAAAATCTTGAAAAATTATGGTGCGTATTATACATGAATTTCAATTTTACCAGAAAATTTTGGGCTAAATCAAGCATGCGTATTATACACGAGTGCGTATTATAGTGAGATTTTACGGTAACACTGAAGAACTTTTTTTTTTACTTCTGTTGACAAAGATTTGTTGTATAAAATACTTTTCATTTTATGGAATGCTGTTTTTGCCTGTCCTATTCTACTCTTCACCACTGACATGCATCTTCCATCTGATGACATTAATTAATGTGCCTAGGCATTTGAATCTATTGACCTGTTTCAAACTGTTCCATTTACATTTATAGTACATTCTAAAGAAGTCATTTTCTTTGAGATGATCATTCTGTCTTTTTTATATTAAGGCTAAGCCCTTTATTTTCACTTTCAGATCCCACTGTATCAATCATTTCCTACAACTCTTTTTCATTTTTTGCTATTAAAAAAAGAACAATATTTATGAATGTATCATCTGCATTTCTCAAGTTATTGAGGTTCTCAGTCTTCCTCAGCAAATGACGAAGGGTATGAATGCTAATTATTCCTGTTGCACGCTGGTTTTATATACGCCGGATGCATCCTCTCATACGTCCATCACTGCTGGTCTTACAGTTTATGCCAAATTCCAGCAATCTTAGCCTTGATGATTCATCAAGTGCAGTGATTTTCTCTAACAGGCGATCATTAATAACACTCAGTATCTCTCCCTTTTCCATATCCAATGAACCAGTTTATCAAGTTGTTTATATAATATCCACCAAATGAAATTCCATTACGTCCTCTATGGATCTCATTATATTTTCACTGTACAAATTAAACAGAGCAGGGGACAGCTTACATTCCTGTCTAAAACCTTTTTTTACCTGTTGAAACATTCCTATTTGTGTGTCTATTCTTGTGGCTACTGTTTGTTGCTAGTACGAGTATGTTCTTTATTGTTCTCAGGTCTTTAAATTGCTTACTGCCCCGAAGGAAGTAATGGAAAGATGGAAAGAATATTTCTCAGAACTCCAGGATGGTGAGCATGGTGAAGCATCAGAAATGATAACCACTAGCACAGAAGAGAAAACCAATGATGGTATAGATGACATAAAGATGGAAGAACTGAAGGCAGCACTGGAGAAAATCAAGATGGGCAAAGCAGCAGGGCATGATGGTATAACACCAGAAATGGTTAAGTACATGGGAGCATCAGGCGACCTACTACTCTTAAGGGTTTTACAGGCAGCGTGGTACAAGACCATACCAAAGGATTGAGAGATTGCCATCATAACACCAATTTTCAAAAAGGGTGACAATCGACAGTGTGGAAACCATAGAGGCATATCCCTTCTCAGTGTCCCTGTTAAATCTACTCTAGAAACCTAGAGCAGAGACTCCGACGCCTAGCTGAGCCACAATTGGATGAGGTCCAGTGTGGATTCCGAGCAAACCGAAGTACTCAAGACCTAATCTTCACACTCAGACAGCTGAGTGAAAAGGCCCTTGAGTATAAGAGTGAGATCCATCTTTGTTTCATAGATCTGGAAAAGGCGTTTGACAGGGTCCCCTGGAGCAAACTTTGGGACTGTTTGGCAAGGAAGAATATTTCAGCACCTCTGATTCATGCTATACAGAGCTTCTACAAGTCTTGCAGAAATTATGTGAGGACAGCAAACCATAAGTCAGAAGAGTTCTTCTTCTTCTTCTTCCTCATTCGTCCTGAAAAGGACGGTGGTTGCGTTGTGTCTGTTTACGCCTAAGCTGTGATATCTGCACCTTTCGGTCGACACATCCGACTTCTGCACGGCATTTTTTGGGACCGGGTTTGCCTTCCCACTGCGATCCCTACTCACTCAGCCAGACTGCAGTGATGCAAATCTGTTTCCAGGACCACCACGTGGAGGTGGAGTAGGGTCTTGACCAGCTCTGGTTCGCTGATCCTGATGCAAGCAGTCAAGCTATGGGTCGCTGACTGCATTCTCTATTGCTGCATCTTTGGGTCCCTGAGAAGAGTTCAGGACCACCACTGGTGTAAGACAAGGTGATATCCATCACCTTACCTTTTCATACTCCTCATGGATGATGTCATCAAGGCATGTAAGGAGAGAACAAGAAAGTATTCAGTGGGGTACTGGAAGATGAGACAGGTCTATATTTCGGAGCTGGCATTTGCTGATGATGTTGCCATGATTGCTAAATCAGAGGCACATCTCCAATCCAACCTGCAAGTCTGGAAGGAAGAGCTGGAGAAGAGAGGAATGGTCATAAGCAGCTCTAAAACAAAATCTATGGTGATATCACGAGAAGAAAGAAGACATCAGATTAAGCTGGGAGAACAGGTCCTGGAGCAGGTCGAACACTTTAAATACCTCGGAGCTATTATAGACCGAAAGGGAGGCATCAAAGAAGAGTTGGCCACTCGAAAAGCAGCAGCTGGGAGACTTTTTCAGGCCATAAATCGAGGATTCCTCAGCAAGAGAGAGGTTGGTAAGAAAACGAAGATGGCTGTATACCGCCCCACCTATGTCCCAGTGTTGACATATGGATGCGAGTCATGGGCAATGACTACAACCCACAAAAGCCAGATCCAAACCTCAGAAATGAGGTATCTGAGGAAAGTGGTTGAAGTAACAAGAGACATGGTACACAACCAGACAATACGTCAAGGCCTTAAATCCTACCCCCTGCAGACGCAAGTAGAACAGTCCCAATTAAGATGGTTTGGCCATGTCTGCAGAATGGGAGAAGATCGGCTACCACGACAAGCATGGGAAACACAGAGCCAAGGATCCAGACCCCCAGGATGACCCAGAGTCCGCTGGGAGGACAACATTAGACAATCTTTGAAGGACCGAGGACTAGAATGGAACCAGACCAGGAGGAAGACAGCCGATAGGATAGTCTGGCGCTCTCTCTTCCAAACCTCTACACCTCACGGTAGAAGGGGAACGACTAAGTAAGTAAGTGTCTATTCTTGTGGCTACTGTTCGTTGCTAGTATGTTCTTTATTGTTCTCAGGTCTTTACCATCGATGTTTATACTTTCTAACATTTTGCTAATTTCCTCATGTTTCATGTGTTAAATGCTTTAGTGTAGTCTATAAATTAAATGTTATCTAATTTTCCATTCTGCATTAGTATTACTTATAATTCTAATTTTGCTGATAGTAGCTTGATGACGGTCAAGTATCACCTGCAGCACATGATGCTCCCTACCAGACGAGGTGGTTCCTCTGGAACGTTGCTGTCTTTTCTAAGTAAGTTGTTCTGACTCATGACTGTACAAGGGGCATTAGTTTATGGTTTATATGCCCCATGTAGATCCCATGTGTCTTTGATGAAACATAGAACGAATTGGGCTACTGCTTCTGCAGGCATGTTGTAAAAGGCAACATTGTGCATTAGGCTGGCAACTTTATCAAGTACAACAAACGGCTACAGAATCCATGTATGTAAAAAAACATGAATGTGCTTTGACTCGGGCTTTCTGCAAGGGGTCAGATGCAGTGATGGCTTTACGTTCTATAAGGAATGGAGATGACCTAAATGCTTTACATACATAAATACTGCTTTTTAGTGCTTACAAGATCTGTTTATAAAAGTAAGTTGTTTTGTGTTCACCCGACAGTGCTGCACACAGGATGTTCTGGGAAATATTACTACATTTGGGCTCAGTGGTCAAGTGTAACGGGGAAAAGGGAGGAATTTTCTTTTGATCTGAGCATGTTCCCATATTTGGGAGTTTTTCTTTTAGTCTGCACCCCCTAGCTTGGATGGTGCATGCAGTAAGTTGGTAATTACAGCTGACCAATTTGTACAGTGCTTTTATAACACTGTATCCCTGACTTTTGCTTGTAGAGACTATGCTGCTAACGCAAAACTATCAGCTGGATCAAGAACGAACTGAAGTGAACAAGCCACACTGGCATATACCTTATGGCACAGTGGTCATTGGGTTAGCACTGATGTGTGAATTCGTAGCGTTGTCTGACTATTTTGGAAGCCATTTTGATCAAAAGGTTTGCAGGGGAAAAACTTTTTTTGATCCTGGAAAATGTACGTTTCAGCAGTTTTTACACTGGATATCTTCTTATTCCTTCTTCTTCCTCGTTTGTCCTGAAAAGGACGTTGGTTGCGTTGTGTCTGTTTACAGCGGAGCTGCGATATCTGCGCCTGTCAGCCAGCACATCCGACTTCAGCACAGCCGACTTCAGCACAGCATTTTTTGGGACCGGGTTTGCCTTCCCTCTTCGATCCCTACTCTCTCAGCCAGACTGCAGTGATGCAGCCTGTTTCCAGGACCACCACGTGGAGGTGGAATAGGGTCTTGGTCAGCTCTGGTTCACTGACCCTGACGCAAGCAGTCAAGCTATGAGTCGCTGACTGCATTCTCTATTGCTGCGTCTTTGGGTCCCACACTGGATATAATTTTCATTTAAAAAATTTGCACCTTTGGATCTATTTGATTCAATAAGGTGGCAGCACAAAATGTTCTGATCCAACTAGTTTGCATCATGAAATCTTTTTGATCCAATATTTTGACATCTTGAAATCATTATGATCCAACCTGGGACCTTTTTGATCTAATAATTTCATATCCTGAAATCAGTATGATCTACATAGCTTGTACCATGGGATCTTTTTAATCTAATAGTTTCACATCTTGAAATCAGTATGACCAAACTAGCTTGCATCGTGAGATCATTTTGATTCAGTAAGTTCACACCTTAAGATGATCAGAATCCAATTAATCTGCACTCGGAGATCTCACAGCCATACCTGCAAAATTTCCCAGTTTCTTTATTGTGATGCTTGTTCTATTATAATCATCTTGCAATACTGTTACTATTAAAAACTATGACAGCGGCCAAGAGAATTCTTTTATTCTTCTCAATTTCTCAGATTTTATTACTTGAAAAAACAAATATATTTTACCAACCTTTGTTCATTCTTGCTCTGATATACTTTTCCAGTTGGTGAGCTTGTCTGTTGTTTGGTTCTATTTTACTGATAGCCCTGGTGTATTTCAATGCCTTCTCATACTCCTTTGAAATAGTTAAACAGTTTTCATTAGGAAAAGAAATATAGAAATGTAGACTCAACAGATACCATCCACCCAGTGCTCGGTAATCAACAAAAACTATATAAAAGCTGCTAGGCTTTTCCTGTCCCTATAGGGCATAAACCTTCGATCAGATCTCCATAAGCCACTGGCAATCTGCTAAAACTCTTTACATGTACATGTATAAAAAATTAACAGTAAAACAAAATGCATCTGCCTAAAATACATGTAAAATGAATGCTGGTATGTTTTAGAGACTGCATTTTTCAATCTCAATATTCGCTTAAGGGGAGGTTTCACCTAAAAAATTTTTTTTTTTATTTCTGACTTTACAAGCTCCAATTTCTTTGGGCATGTTTAGGACATCAAAGCATCTAATAAAAAATGCTGAATCATTGGAAAATAATTATATTGGGTCCTAATTTGCATATTGTTACTAAAAATAGAAACTTTTTTGTGTCAAGATGCACACTTTATTTGCAAAGATAGGACATTGGAATTTGGCTTGCACATAGATCCCAGCATTCTCAAGACTCCCTTTTAGTTTCATCTTTATAAACTGTCCGAGTGAATTTTTATGAATTTTCAAAAATTAGACCAATTTTTCTTGATAAAAATACAGGGTAGAGATACTTTAAAAATTCACTGATCAAAAAGTTACAGATTTATACTTTTAAAATTAGAAGGGGACTAGCACAACAGTATGAGATCATAGTGTGCAAAGTTTAAAGCCTTTAGCTTTACAATATTTTGAGTAATCCTGACATAATGTCATCAAAATTGGTGAAAAACAATATCGTAGAAATAAGCAAAATAGAGGGAAAACATGCCTTAAAATTGTCATACTCACATTAGAATCCACCACCTGCATATCCATTCTCTTTGCTGGTATTCTTATACTCCAGGAAAGATTTTCTGTGCCTGTATTCTGCTTTTTTCATATCATATGATCTTAGGGAACCAGAGACTCGTGCGGCGTCAAAACCAGAAAATCCTTTGAAGCAGTATTTCCCAAAAGATAGACCAAGATTTTCAAAAATTCCTCTTCTCCCAAGTTCTCCATCATTGAAAACTATCAAAGCATCATAAACTGAAAGTTCTAATCTGCCTCTTCCTACAAATGCTGCTTTGGGACATCTGTTCCAGATCAGATTGTGGAAAGACTCATTAGAGTTCTGTGTTCCTTCATGAAGACATTTTGACAACAAGAAGTCTGAAGACAATTCATCAAAGACAGGCTGAATTTCTTTAATGACAAATTTAGGCAGCCTGTTTTTGTTAGCCTTGTTTATATCCTTTGGGCACCAATCTCCACAATCTTCATGATCTCCAGCACGGTGCTTGAGAATGGCCATTATGCTTTTTTTTCATATTGGAAATTGAACCAATATTTCCTCTTATTGCGGCACCGTAATGATCTTGTATTCTCATAATAGCACTCTTTGTTAATCTTCCAAAATTTCCAATACTTTTTCCCATCTTCTTCATAGTGCTTACCTTTACATTCTGCAACTTTATCAAGGAGACGTCGTCCCATTCGTTTCTGAACATGGCCGCAGCATTCTAATTTTTCGATTTGAAGTCCAGGATACATTTGTGGCTTTGCCTCGGCAACAGATTTAAAACTTTTTGAATCCCCATCTCCAAGATATTTTACATACTTCAAACCATGTTTTTCCTCAGATCTTCTAAAAATATTAATCATTCCCCTTGATTCCATCAGACCAGAGGCACCTTCATGATTTTTTTGGCATGATTTATGACCTGTCATCCACACTGCAAATTCTTCATCTGTTTTGTATTTCTTTCTAGCCTTACTGCAAGCATCACAGTAATTGGACAAAATTTCTACATCAACAACTTTTGCTGCTCTCACTGGGTTCACAGATAGAACTGTTGCTATGCCATTTTTACTTGAGAAGCCTCGCCGTTGCCAGGTGCCATCACATGACACAGTAACTTCATTTGTCTTAACATCTGATTTTAATTCTTCGACAGCAGAATGCATACTTTCTTCTGCACATCTTTTTGTAGCATGCAAAATTTTCCTTTTCAACTCACTGTGTGTTGCTGATGCTACTGGTGGAGGCATATTCATATTTGTCAGAAAACTTTTACTTTTTTCTTTATTTATTCCTATGCTAAACATTGACATCTGGAACCTTAAATTTATATTTTTCAGCAGATGAAGATAGTTGAATACTTTCACAACAAAATATACAAGTGAATGTGAATGAACTTGACAGGCCATAGTGAGTCTCATTCACTGTGTATAAAGACTCTGTAAACTGATCCTGCTCACTGTTTGTAGTGACAGGTGATGTCAAACACTTTGGACAGGGAAACTGTTTAACAAAATCCAACAATAAAAAACATAGCGTTAGGTAGAAAAATGGTGACACTAAACTGTAGCATCAATATTGTAAAAATGATAATTTTTAAACAAAATGCCAAAATATGGGTGAAACCTCCCCTTAACAAAATGGACCAGTAAAATTTCAAACTAGGAGTCTGTGTAGTAAAGACATCTCCAGGGTCTTAAGTGGTAGGCAGTATAAATTTATATTTGTATCCAAAACGTACCATGTTTACGTTACCACAATAAATCATGCAACAAACTTTCTTACAACTATAATGCAGCAATGTACAAAACAACCACAAGACCAGATGAGATGGCATAGCCAACCATTACTATCTTGTACATTCTGACCTGACAAAACATCACTGTATTCACGGAAGCAGCATTTTAATTGCCGTCACCAAAATGTCAGTGACACAAATAGGTTTTCTATGTTGCTAGGAATTACACAGAATTACTGAGAACTCAAGGCACAGTGCAAGGCAAAAGAAAGCAGGGCAGACAGAGACAGAAATGGACTGACAACATATATATCGACATAAAAAGGTAAAGGTAAAGGAACCCGTTACACGCCCATTGAGGCATATTGGGAATATGGTGTTAGGCCCATATTATCTTGACCGTCGGCACACGAGGGGTGATGTGGTCGGCATCACGCCGGCCGCCTTAACCTTCCCAGAGTAGCTCTGGTACCCATTTGGGGCTGGGTCGACCCAGGAGCCGTTTGTGGCCTAAAAATTTTCCGCCTCATCTGGGGATCGAACCATAGACCACTGCGCTAGGAAGCCAGTGCACTAACCACTATGCTACCGCGGCTCCATATATATCGACATGCTGAAGAATTAATCAGATTAACAATCAACAGACAAAGGTGGCAACTGCAAGTCAAGCATTCACTGTCCGTGATGCCCCTATTATCAAGTGTTATGGGTCAAGTGAAGAAAATGACACAGAAGCAAAGCATACTCACTTTTATCCTAACAAAGCCTACTGCAATATGAAACAAATAATCTCTTTGGCTCAGGTCCTCTTTAGCATGTCGCAGTAAATCTATGGACAAAGAACAAGAGTTAATATGCTATGAAATTTCAAGTTTTGCTGACAAAAACATAAATACTGGAAAAAACACAGCAGTGTGATAATTTTTGAATACACAAGCATAATAGCTTATCAAAAATTCGTGTATTATGGTGATACTCTAGAAAAACATAATGTGTATCATAGTATATGTGTACCTTTTTCTTTCAACAAAAAATCTTGCATACAAACTCATTTGATACTGACAATGAAACTGCAGAAACAGATGAGAAGACCAAGGACAGCATGGAGGAGAAAAAGTTGACAGAAATTAAGAGGCAAGAGATTAAAGAAGTGTAAGACATGCAATACAAACGAGAGCGCCAGACTATCCTATCGGCTGTCTTCCTCCTGGCCTGGTTCCATTCTAGTCCTCGATCCTTCAAAGATTGTCTAATGTTGTCCTCCCAGCGGACTCTGGGTCGTCCTCGGGGTCTGGATCCTTGGCTCTTTGTTTCCCATGCTTGTCGTGGTATCCGATCTTCTCCCATTCTGCAGACATGGCCAAACCATCTTAATTGGGACTGTTCTACTTGGGTCTGCAGGGGGTAGGATTTAAGGCCTTGACGTATCGTCTGGTTGCGTACCATGTCTCTTCTTGTTACTTCAACCACCTTCCTCAAATACCTCATTTCTGAGGTTTGGATCTGGCTTTTATGGGTTGTAGTCATTGCCCATGACTCGCATCTGTATGTCAAGACTGGGACATAGGTGGAGCGGTATACAGCCATCTTCGTTTTCTTACCAACCTCTCTCTTGCTGAGGAATCCTCGATTTATGGCCTGAAAAAAGTCTCCCAGCTGCTGCTTTTCGAGTGGCCAACTCTTCTTTGATGCCTCCCTTTCGGTCTATAATAGCTCCGAGGTATTTAAAGTGGTCGACCTGCTCCAGGACCTGTTCTCCCAGCTTAATCTGATGTTTTCTTTCTTCTCGTGATATCACCATGGATTTTGTCTTGGAGCTGCTTATGACCATCCCTCTTTTCTCCAGCTCTTCCTTCCAGACTTGCAGGTTGGATTGGAGATGTGCCTCTGATTTAGCAATCAGGGCAACATCATCAGCAAATGCCAGCTCCGAAATATAGACCTGTCTCATCTTCCAGTACCCCACTGAATACTTTCTTGTTCTCTCCTTACATGCCTTGATGACATCATCCATAAGGAGTATGAAGAGGTAAGGTGATAGGATATCACCTTGTCTTACACCAGTGGTGGTCCTGAACTCTTCCGACTTATGGTTTGCTGTCCTCACATAATTTCTGCAAGACTTGTAGAAGCTCTGTATAGCATGAATCAGAGGTGCTGGAATATTCTTCCTTGCCAAACAGTCCCAAAGTTTGCTCCAGGGGACCCTGTCAAACGCCTTTTCCAGATCTATGAAACAAAGATGCATCTCACTCTTATACTCAGGGCCTTTTCACTCAGCTGTCTGAGTGTGAAGATTAGGTCTTGAGTACTTCGGTTTGCTCGGAATCCGCACTGGACCTCATCCAATTGTGGCTCAGCTAGGCGTCGGAGTCTCTGCTCTAGGATTCTAGAGTAGATTTTACCAGGGACACTGAGAAGGGATATGCCTCTATGGTTTCCACACTGTCGATTGTCACCCTTTTTGAAAATTGGTGTTATGATGGCAATCTCCCAATCCTTTGGTATGGTCTTGTTGTACCACGCTGCCTGTAAAACCCTTAAGAGTAATAGGTCGCCTGATGCTCCCATGAACTTAACCATTTCTGGTGTTATACCATCATGCCCTGCTGCTTTGCCCATCTTGATTTTCTCCAGTTTTCACAGTAATGAATTTTCATAACTGCCATCAATGGTACCTATGCCTTGTAGTGGTATGGCAGCTTGTGTACCCTGACAATCCCCAGAGCTATGCCAGTGGGAGTTTTACTCCTGGAAGGTTCAACCAAGCTGGACTGGTCTGCGTGGGTAGGGGTTAGACAAAAGCTGGTACCCTGGTCCTCCAGGTTGGGGGTTTTAGCACAGGGCCGACACTCCTGTCTATGTAAAAAATCACACATGTTACGGAAACGGCAATAAATAAAAAAACTTTGATGCGGGATGGACATCCGGAGTCTCAAGCTCGTATGACTGACAGTGCTGAAAGCTGAAAGGAAGCCACTGGCATGAAAACGGATGCCCTGACCACAAAACACGAAACCAAAATTGGTTTTTGGAACGTCAGAACCATGAATGAGGCAGGAAAGCTGAGACAAATTACAGCAGAGATGAGGAATTACAAATTACATATCCTGGGAATAAGCGAGAGCAGATGGACAGGGATGGGGAGAATAAAAACAGCTACAGGGGAAACAGTACTTTATTCTGGTAGAGAGGATGGTCAGCACAACGAAGGTGTAGCCATTATCCTGAAGAAAGGAATGGAAAGGTCTTTACTGGAATGGAAACCCATTAACAACAGGCTAATAAGAGCAAGACTGAGAGGGAGATTCACCAACACCACAATTATACAATGCTATGCACCAAGAAACGACAGCGATGAAGAGATCAAGGACGAGTTCTATCAACAGGTACAAAAGGAAATGGAAACTGTACCCAGGTACGATCGTATTATAGTAATAGGAGACCTAAATGCGAAAGTTGGAACACACAATAATTATAACGAAAGAGTAATGGGGAAATGCGGCAGTGGAACAGTAAATGAGAATGGGGACAAATTAATAAACTTCTGCAGTATTAACAACCTAGTCACTGGAGGAACACTTTTTCAACACAAAGAAGTGCACAAGTTAACATGGGAATCACCAAACGGACGAGACAGAAACCAGATAGATCACATAAGAACCAAGACTGGATAACACTAGAAATGCTAAACACCATAGCGAAGAGAAAGGAAACGAAAAGAAAGAAAACAGAAGCTAAGTCTCCCAGGTTAAAGGCAATATATAGTGAACAGTACAGTCAGCTGGACAAGGAAGTAAAACGTCAAACCTGTGCTAACAAAAGGACATTTCTGGATGACCTTGCAAGACAGGCAGAAGAGGCAGCACTGAGAAATGAACAAAGCACAGTTTATAAAATAACTAAAACTATCAGTGGAAAACGAGGTGCAAACAACATAACGTTAGTAAGAGACAAGCAAGGAAATCTCATCACCACAGCCCAGGGGCAGGAAACAAGATGGGCAGAGCACTTCAGAGAAACCCTGAATAAAGAACCACCAGAGACTCAGCTGAATGTTCCTGAGGCTGAAAGTGACTTAAGACGTAAATACAGACATTCCACGAAAAGAAGAAATCATCACAGCTATCAAAGGGTTAAAAACTGGAAAAGCGCCTGGTCACAACAATCTAAATGCTGAGTTATTCAAGGCAGACCCTGAACTAGCAGCAGATTAGAACCACTATTTGCACAAGTCTGGGAAACTGAGACAACACCAACAGAGTGGAGTAAAGGAATAATTGTCAAATTGCCCAAGAAGGGCGACCTTGCAGACTGCAACAACTGGAGAGGAATTACTCTCCTCTCAGTTCCCAGCAAAATACTAGGCAGGATAATCATCCAGAGAATTTCAAAAGCAGTTGACCATAAACTGAGGAAAGAACAAGCGGGCTTTAGAAAGAACAGAAGATGTGCAGATCATATATTTACCCTCAGGAACATTATAGAGCAGTGCTCAGAATGGCAGAGACAGCTGTACATTAACTTTGTTGATTTTGAAAAGGCTTTTGACAGCATACGCAGGGACAGCCTATGGAAAATTCTGAGGGCTTATGGAATTCCCAGCCGCATTGTTTCCATCATAAAAAGCCTCTATTCTAACTTTACGTGCAGTGTTGGATTGAGTAATGTAACTTTTGAAGTGAAAACAGGAGTACGACAGGGATGCCCCTTATCAACAACATTATTTTTGACAGCCATAGATTGGGTGATGCGCCAGACAACAGAGGGCAGTCCAAGAGGAATTAGATGGACAACGTTTTCTACACTGGAAGACCTGGAATATGCAGATGACATTGCACTACTCGCGCATTCACATCAACACATTCAAGACAAAACCGATAGACTGAATAAGTATGGCCAGCAGGTTGGCCTGAACATCAATCTGAAGAAGACAGAGGTCATGACACTAAATGTGGGCAATCCTGAGCCAATAACAGTAAGGAACCAGAAGTTAGAACAGACAGACACATTTACTTACCTAGGATGCATAGTAACACCTGACAGCGGAACAAGCAAGGACATTAACAACAGAATGAATAAAGCGAGAACAGCCTTTGCTATTCTCAACCACATTTGGAAGTCTTCCCAGTACAGCACAAACACCAAATTAAGACTATATGAGAGCTGTGTACTTTCTGTGCTTCTCTATGGTGCGGAATGTTGGAGAGTAACAGAGAAGGAAATGTCGAAACTGTCCTCCTTCCACACAATCTGCCTAAGGAAAATTCTCCGAATCTTTTGGCCAAACACCATCAGCAACCAAGAAATACTTATTCGGAGTAACCAGGAGGACATGCACACCATCATAGCTGGCAGACGCTGGAGTTGGGTTGGCCACGTCCTCAGAAGGGACCCTGATACCATCACAAGAACAGCTATGCTATGGACCCCTGAGGGAAAGCGAAAGAGAGGCCGACCAAAAACAACTTGGCGGAGAACTGTGGAAGCTGAGATGCAAAGAATGAACCACAGTTGGGGCACTGTACGAAGGATGGCTGCTGACCGAGCAAAGTGGAATCAATTTGTTGCTGCCCTACAAGACACCACCAGGCGTGATGGCCTCTGACTGCTTTGGCAGTTGGCGGTTAAGGATCAAAGAAGAAGAAGAATTTTCATAAACAGATGCCTCCACAACACTTTCCATGTCACAAGGTGTCATAACAAATTCAGATGTATAGAAGAGAACCAGACAATATCCAATAGAGCTGGAGATAAAGAGAGGAAGTGAGGATGGACAGGATATACCCTCAGATGCAGTCTACCAGCATAACTTGACATGCCCTTAACTGAAGTCCATAGGGGTAGAGAACAGTCAGGTGGCCAAGGAGACACTGAAGAAGAATAGGAGAAAAAGCCAAAAGTACTTCAAGCTTGTTGGTGCAGCTAAAGAAGATGGCCCAAAATTTAAATCGGTAACCAGCAATAATAGCAACCTTACGTTCTGAGAGGAACAAAAAGACATTTTAATGATAACGATGAGCTATGAATAAATGATTCTTTATTCAATATTTCAATAGAAATTTAAAATTAAACTCTGAAGTCCAATAACTTTACAATTTAAGCTATTATAAATAAAAAAAACTGCTTGAATCATTTTCATAGATGTGGATTAAAAACTGTTAGAATGACATATGCACTGAACTGCCTTAAGACATGATGAGAGCACAAGCATACATAGTTGTATAAAATATATTATCTACATTTATATCATAGCAGTTTGCTACAAGGCCCTCGTGTAGTTCCCAGGGGGTGTCTGAGGGGACAAAGAAAGAACATGACTACTGCTTCCTCAGGCACGTCGTAAGATGTGCCTACTATGAGGTTGAATATGGGGCTGGCAACCTCCTCATGTGAAACAAATTGCTGCAGAAGCCACTTACGTAAGAGCAAATGAATGTTTTGGTGCCGGCTTCCTGCAAGGGGACCAGCTGCAGCGGTCGCTCCATGCTTCATATGGAGCAAATAAATGGAAAAAGAAGACTGCTACAAACAGTTGTATGCTAGGTATTCAATTTGTTTATATCGCAGCTGTCTACGGCAAACAGTACATTTTCTTAACTGCACAAAAGACGACTACAGTAAGTTCTCTCCCTGTGGGATAGATTACTGATTCTCAATGTGGGCCATATGGCCGGGAGGGAGGGGGTGGTGGTGGTGTTTCCAGTTTTATTTCTTCTTTGATCCTTAGCCGCCGACCGTCAAAGCAGTCAGTGGCCATCAAGGCTAGTGGCGTCTTGTAGGGCAACAACACATTGATTCCACTTTGCTCGGTCGGTGGCCATCCTTCGTACAGTGCCCCAACTCTGGTTCATTCTTTGCATCTCAGTCTCCACAGTCCTCCGCCAAGTTGTTTTTGGTCGGCCACTCTTTCATTTTCCTTCAGGGGTCCATAGCATAGCTGTTCTTGTGATGGCATCAGGGTCTCTTTTGAGGACATGGCCAACCCAGCTCCAGCGTCTGCCAGCTATGATGGTGTGCATGTCCTCTTGCTTGCTCCGAGTAAGGAGATCTTGGTTGGTGATGGTATTCGGCCAAAAGATTCAGAGAATTTTTCTTAGGCATGTTGTGTGAAAAGAGGACAATTTCGACATTTCCTTTTCTGTAACTGTAGCGTCAGGTTTTTATTGTATATAGGATCAGTACAGTACTGACAATACAGAAATAGAATTTCTGCAGGAAAATAATGAAGTCCCAGTGTATGAGAGAACTACTGGTATCACAAATTAGTTACGGCTGTGAATGATCTGATCCAGAAAAATTAGTAGAGTGGAGACAATAAAATGCCACCCCGCTGGGTAACACTAACTGTGATATTAAAACAAGGAAACAGATTTCACTTAACAATTATAAACTTGACAAGTCGTTCAAATACAATTTCCTTATTTATTAAGTATATACACTATCTACTCTTGTGCTGAAGGGTGGATGTTGGAAGATGGAATGCAATGGATTTGTAAGTTTACAAATGATATATATATATATATATATATATATATATATATATATATATATATATATATATATATATATATATATATATATATATATATATATATATATATATATATATTACAACAAGTCTTCCAATTATAGGAAAAAAATTATATCAGCTGTGCTGTTAATCAATTATAGAGAATTTATCAGCTGTACTGTTAATCTTGTCTCTCACTACGCTAAATCACTTTTTCTTCATAGACAGTTAATTGCTCACACTTGCCGACGGAAATGGTATTAATGTGTACTCATCTCTTAACTGATTCCGTACGCAAGATCTTTTAAAAGACGCAATGGCCGACCGCTGGGACCGCAAGATCTTTTAAAAGACGCTGATTTATTTCGTTGTTTCTTTCTATTCTGATATTTTATACTGCCCGGAATTTATCTCGAACGGAAGTAAACACAAAACTGGGCAAATTTCAACAAGCTTCAATGTCTTTTATTTGTGTTTGAAGGGATTTTTTTTACATTTATCTTCATCTTTAATCGTGTTTTGTCGTATCGCCATAATGGCCGAAAAACAGACAGGATATGTTACTAATATGTGAACAGCGAACAAACTGTGTGATCAACCATAACTTTCTTACTTTATCTGTGTTTCTAAATGGATTACCTGCACAAAGAGAGCAGTGAAACTGTATTGTGATGACAATTTATGTTACAAGCCTTACGTAAGTCAAAAATTTTTGTTCAAAATTTCAAGTTATCTTTTTTCCATGTACATGTTATCTGTTATAACATAAACATAACATAAAATTGGCTAGAAAGGCATATGGATTTATATTGTTTATCAAATGTACTTTAATTTGATATATAATATGTTATACTTAACTCATGATTAGACACACATTGTCAGTAAACGTAAATTATGTATGTGTAAATTTTTGAAGCTTAAAAATAATTCCGTCCAGAGCTGAAAATAATTACGTGCGGAAAGAGTTAAAACAGTTCTGTCCTTCTTAATTTGATGCACACAACACCCGCTGATGATCGTTTCTTTAGCCCACCTAAGACTGAGGGGGACTAAGGATGTAGCTCCGATACAACCACTATGCTCCTGCGAAGTTCCAGGCAGCTGGACTGACCCGAACATACGACCTCAGGTTGGATGACACAAATAAACCTGTAACAAGGAAAAATAGGGGCTAATTTCTGTCATCAAGCTCACCTATTTCTAGTGTATATGAGATGAGCGTGTCTCAGGTGTCTGCATGTAGGATGAATGACAACATGACTCAGTATGATTTAGCAATAGCGTGACAAGACAGGTGTCTACTTGCAAAACGTTCTTTCTAATAATTCAATACATGAATACATCCAATAATTTGTACACCTAGGTGTGATACAACCGTTTCCTTCCACCTATAATATACCAGGCCATCTCTGATAAGTGCTATATAGGCTGGTAAAATATATCCTAACATTATTTTTGTAGTTATCTGAGTCCTAACAAGGACTGTTAGGTTATATTCAGGTTGGAGTTATATGAGTCCTAACAAGGACGATTGGGTTATATTCAGGTTGGTTTTCTTCTTCAGCAATCATACCAGGAAATACAATCATTATACCTAATTCCCTAAAATATAATCAGTATACCTCATACATTCGTAGTAAAACTAAAATCCTAAAGTTATATTAAATATATACAGGTGTAGGCTATTTTCTGGTGGTTCCCTTCTTCAACAGTCATACACAATCATTATACATGATACTATAAAATACAATCATTATACATGCTATTCATAGGTTATATTCAGGTTGGAGTTATATGAGTCCTAACAAGGACTGTTAGGTTATATTCAGGTTGGAGTTATATGAGTCCTAACAAGGACTGTTAGGTTATATTTAGGTTGAAGTTATACGAGTCCTAACAAGGACTGTCAGGTTATATTCAGGTTGGAGTTATACGAGTCCTAACAAGGACTGTTAGGTTTCAGCACTCATACCAGGAAATACAATCATTATACCTGATTTCATAAAATATAATCATTATACATGATACAGTCATAGTAAAACTAAAATCCTAAAGTGATATTAATTATATACAGGTGTAGGTTATTTTCAGGTGGGTTCCTTCGTCAACAGTCATACACAATCATTATACATGATATAGTCATATTAAAACTCCTAAAAGTGATATTAGTTTCACACTTATCTATAATAAGTTTACCTACCCTCTAAGATTAATACAAGCCAGATTTTGACCCGACTTAGTGAAGCAAGTCTGCCCGGCATGCAGGTAAGCAGGAATCAGTCTTGACAGCTTTCTCTTCTCTAGTCTGTCATTCTAGCTGGTGTTTGTGTGTGTATTTGAATAAAACGCGCACATTTATGTAGGAAGACGCAGGTAGATGTTACTGCGCAAGGAACCCTTTTGATTGGTTCGCGGCGTTTTAGTCTTTTTTAATTGCAGGGGCACGCTGGTTGGTTAGTTGTGTTTTGGTATTTTTCGTTTTTCAGAGTTCTGAACCAACAGTGTTTTATGCCTAATTTATTATGCCACCATCTTGCGTGACCGTGACTTCGTGTAATTTATTCTGTCTCAGAGTCTGCCAGCCATCTTGCATGACTCCTTGAACGTGGATTGGCTCTGCATATGTGTATATATCGACATAGTGTATTAACAAAGAAGTGGGTTTACACACGACTTTACGACATAACTCTCCAGCATTCCGCACCATAGAGAAGCACAGAAAGTACACAGCTCTTCCAGTTTTACCAAGGCCCCTAAATGGAGGCATTTTTTTTCTACAAGTCATGTTTTAAAAACACACAGCAGACATATATACCTTTTCAGCAGATATATAAATTATGCATCAAACTTTAGGACATTGACTGAAGAATGTTGTGAAACAATGTTGAGTTATTATTTAATGTAATAATTGTTTGTTATGTCTTGCCAAGTATAGAAACCATAAAAAAATCAAGACAAAAATATTAATCAAAATTGTGCACTTACACTTGTATTTCAGTTCTACTTAATTCCTTGGTTGTAAATGCCCAGGAATTGAAACGTACATCCAGTTAAAAATTAATCCAAGAAGTTTGATAATAAATAAATGAAAATTATATTTTTTATATTTTTTTGTCATATATTGCTTAACTGGAATCTCACTTAACTGTCCTGTCCCACACAATTTAATTAATTTATTACTTAAAAATATCACATTTGTTAAACATCCTTCTTGTAGTCAAAAACAGGTTATTATCACTATTGATATTGCTAAACTTCATTTAGAAATAATCTATTGCGATTGATCCATTGATAGTTTATGACTGTTATGCATGTGACTATGCTACTTTTAAACAAACTGCCTAAAAGCGTCATTAATTGATAAAAGTATGCAAAAACTAAGCACCAGAATACTTATTTCGCTACCAGTTCAAAACACGTGGTCCACAGGAAATGTTTACATGATTTGAACTAAGCTATGGTCAATTATTTTCTAATTTTTCGTTTAAATTCAGAACTCATATCAAACATGTGCACCATGTGGCGCACGGGTAGATCTATAGGGTAAGCTGGTGCACCATACGGCTCGTGGGTTAGAATGAGTTAAGAAAGAAAAAAAAAGGGAATGATGATGGATACAATTTAATCATTTTACACATATGTAATTTATTAACAATAATAATAGATATAGAAAACAAACAAACCTTATCTAGTACAAAAAATCTCTTGTGCATCCCCTCCCTTCAAACCCTATCCTGGGATCCCAAAGTTGCTACAAAACTGATACACCTTCTCTTCATTCAATGTTATGGATGTTCAAGCACTTTTTTCTGCACTGCCAGTAGCACTAACACAAACATATATAGTATGTAGAGGCCATTAATACTTTATTAAATTCACTCACTGTTAGTGAAAATTTATTAATAAGGAAAACATACAAAGACCTGAATTGCAGAGTTACTCGAGAAGGACAGCTCATAGAAAATCTTTTTAAGATAAGAAATGGAGTGCAGCAGGGATGCCTTTCATCTCCATCTCTCTTCCTACTGGCTACAGATTGGATTATGAAAACAACAACACCTTTAACCACCAGAAATGGAAATCACTGGACATGGCACAATGATCTGCATTTTGCTGGTGACTTTACCCTTATATTACATAACGAAAACCAGAAGCAAGACAAAATGAAAATACTGGATGAAATCACAGCAACTGGGTTTGATAGTCCATAGAAAAAAGATTATGAGAGTAACTATGACAAATTATGCCAGTCTGCACATAGAGAAACACCTGTACAAGGTGTGGACTCAAGCACACATCTTGGCAGCAATATGGAGGAATTGACTGTGACATCAAAATAAGAATAAAAAGCAGCCCTATTGTATGGCTCTGAAATATGAACAACAAAAACAACAACCATGTGGTTATACAATTTCATGCACAGAATAAAGGATGGAACAAAAGGATCATCAATATGGAACTCATGGAAAGGGCCAGGTAAGCAATAGTGGAACAAGAAGTGAATGAAGGACACTGACATTTGATATTACACATACTGAGGAAACCTGCTAACAGCTTTACAAGGCAGTCTTTATTCTAGAATCCCCATGGTTACAAAAACTAAGAAAGCCCTAAAACACTTGAAGGGAACTGGATAATGATGAAGATTTGGAATAACTTGAATGGATGGCACAAGAAAGTGGAGTTTGGCATAATCTGCCAGAAGACCAATAATTCACAATCAGCTATAAAGTAACTATGATGATGATTATCACAGCACTTAAAAGGGAAGGGGGGGGGGGGGGGGGGGGGGGGGGGGAGTGGCACCGTAGTTAAAGTAAAAATAGGAAAAAATATGAATATTCAGATTAGTCTATTGTCTGAAAATGTATTCCCTTCTAAATCTGTTTAATTACACTGACTAACAAAAAAAAACTTTTTTTTTCTTTCTCTAACATTTCTATGTTTTTCTGGTCAATTTTAATGCGCTGTTTTTAAATCTGCAAACCGTTTTTCTCTATCAGGTCGGGATCTCTAGAAATACGCAATTGAAGTTTTTTAACAACGCATACAGTATTACAACATCATTCGTACAAGAAGTATAACAGTTATGTAGGCTTGAATTTCTTTGCAGTCGACTTTCGTCGGTGAATGGCATGTGGTACATCGCGATGAAGCATCCAACAATAATCGGCAAGCATAGTCACACTCCACCGTCCTTGATAACGTGACTCCATTACGGCGATATCTTGATGGAATCGTTCTCCATGTTCATCGCTGACTTCGCCAAGGTTGTCAGGGAAAAAGTCAAGATGCGAATCGAGCAAATGGATTTTGAGGGACATGTTACAGCCCATAATTCTGTATGCATCTATGCACTGCTTAACAATATGCAACATAGTCAACAGATTTGTGATTTCCAGAAAGTTATCGACGATCGATTTGAATGCCATCCAAGCGCGAAGTTCACTATCATGTAACAAGTTCTCGAATTGTTTGTCTGCAATAACTTTCCTAATCTGAGGTCCTACAAAGATACCTTCCTTTATCTTTGCATCGCTAACTTGCGGAAACTTTTCTCGAAGATAAGTGAAAGCTTTGCTCGTTTTATCTAACGCTTTTACAAAATTCTTCATGAGCCCCAACTTTATATGTAACAGTGGTAAAATGAAGCTGTCTTTGTTAACTAATGGCTCGTGTATTACATTTTTATGCCCGAGCTGCATACGATCCCGGATAGGCCACACCTTTCTTGCATAATGTTCCTGTCTGTTGCGGCTGTCCCATTCACATCGGAAGCAACACAATTTAGTATACCCAGTCTGCATGCCCGTGAGAATTGCAATGACCTTAGGTCTCCACAAGTCCGCCATTGGTAGTCATTGTACTTTATTTTTTCCAAACGTATAGCCATATTGTCATAAGTTTCTTTCATATGAACAGAGTAGGTGACTGGAATTGATGAAAATAAATTTCTGTTATGCAATAACACGGCTTTTAGACTAGTCTTGGAAGAATCGATGAAAAATCGCCATTCGTTGACTATGTGCTCATGACCGTTTACATCTTTGCAATAGCAAATGTCATCATCCATCTCAAAGTATTCAACAAGTTCTCTGTGTCTATGACGAAATTTAGATATCGGAGTATTGGGCACTCCAAAAGGCATCGACTTATGCTTCGGCGATTTTCGTAACCAACCTGCCAATGTATCGAACAAACTGCATTTGGCTTCCAAGAGTTATTTGCATCATCAACTTTCGAATGGAAATAAAGTTCATATGCTTTCTTTAGTAATGGTGTAAAGTTTTTCTGGTCAACACGATCGGTAAAATATCCGCACACGTAACAGAACAGATCAGCCGAATTTCTACAACTTCTAGAAGCCATATTTTGCTCAGAATTATTTCAAAATACAGTAACTATTTAAAAAATCGCGTAACATATGTCATGCATCTTTTAGCAGTATAAAAAGTAGAATTATGTTGCTTTTTATTAATTTTTAATAAGTTATATAGTAAAAATGAAACGGAGCAAATAACGGTTTCCCAAAAATATATTTATTCACAAATATCTTAAGAATCCGACGTGATAGAGATAAACGGATTTCAGATTTGAAATCAGCGCAAGAAACTGACCTAAGAACACTTATTCTTATATAAGAAAGAAAAATGTTGTTTGTCAGTGTTATTTTAAAATATCTTGTTTATAAACTAAGTTGTGTTAAAATAGTACAAGTAAGAATGAGATCACATTGGAGTCTTATAATATTACTAACCTTCTAACAATGCAATGCCCCTATGCATGTCTGACACATACCGACTTCTTATGAGGCACCAAGCATAATCAAACTGGGTTTTCTCACTTACATGTCCCCTTCTTGCCTGTTCATTATACAAGGCTTCAAATTTCTGAGGAAATAAGAATGTAGAGGTGGAAAATCATTTTCAATTTATCACACTGATTGCCTACATACACCCGCCAACTGGACTGGACTTTGCATTAGTCAGTCAGTGATCATGATCCACCAAGGATACTCATCTTTTTTTTTTTTTTTTTGGTAGGATAGTGAAGTTACACATGTCTCATCTGATGTCATAAAATGCCCACAAACCAGGATTGTGGAGTCGGCCAAAAAATTTTCCGACTCTCATAATTTTTTTAACTAGTGATATGGCATAAAATTATGCACTTATATGGAGTTATATGTATGGTATGTGTGTGAATCAATAGATCTGTGGCTTTCATAGACTACATTTTAAACTATTCACTCATTCATACAGTAATACAAAATAACAAATCATCCACATCTGCACACAAATGACTGCTTTGCCAAACACCATGAGGCAAAAAAGTTTCATTTTAACGATGACAGGAAAATTGACAGTGTATATAGTTTAT
This sequence comes from Oreohelix idahoensis, assembly GCA_024509875.1. NCBI lineage: Eukaryota > Metazoa > Mollusca > Gastropoda > Stylommatophora > Oreohelicidae > Oreohelix > Oreohelix idahoensis. The sequence continues at coordinate 141,340 of JAMPIV010018242.1, read as the reverse complement.
TTTCATTTTTGTGTGCTTTTTCTAAATGTGCCAACAAATTTCCAGTTGTGATAAAAACTTTATTTATGATCAGAAGCAACTTTTCCTACATTATGTAAAAATGGATGTACTTTAACACGAAAGTGGTTTTAGGAGTTTGTCGTAAATTTTCGATAGGTGATTAAGAACAATGTTAGGTCCCATCTGAATAGAACTGACAGAGGTGATGACTCAGTGCGAGATAAGGTAAACAGATAGATTTTCACTAGTGAGTTGGTGAAAAGGTAGAGTCTGTCCCTGGATTTGAGAAGCTACTCTAGTCCAGCCTATCGGTTACGACTACAATTTGTTGTTCAGACAGTTCCCTTTCTATATTAATATAAATATATATATCCACCACTCACATACACACACAGATAAGTGACGACAATTAGACGCACAAACGTGAAAACTATAGTAATGGAGTATGGGTATTGGGACTAGCTGACCGACACAGGTTATGTTACTTTTATTTATCATAAAGGAAAACTTCACAACAGCTATATGCAAAATATCAAAATATCATAAAAATAAATACAAAGGTTATGAATTAATACAGAAATAGACACGTAAGTGCCAGTCCCTCTGTTGAAAGGAGATCCCACAAGAAGAAATTAATTAACCCCCCAAAAGGTCAAAAGGATTAGCCCTTGTGGTATAGGATTTTACTATACTGTAAAGAACAGAGTTTCTAAGTTAATTCTATTCTGAAATGAACAGTATTAGCAAAACAAAGTAAGAAATAAACAAAGTGAGTACATGGATTATACGATAAAAGAATTACTCATTCCTGCTTTCTCTCTTTCCATACAACCGTGGCCACGTTCATTCGTTCTTACCTAATTGTTGATTAGCAACGTCTGGAACAATCTTTAGGACACACACAGCAAATCCAGTGTTATTTTGGCAAGGTAAACCCCAGCTCCTCAAAGACTGATTAAATCCACTTCTCCGGGGAACGTTTACTTTGTTACTGTTATTAGGATTTCTGTTTATGTCACATTAATTAGTCCAGGTAAGAAAATTAACCGTACTCACAGGGTCAGTAGCTTGAGATTTCCATTTTACATAAAGGAATGTCAAGTCGGTAAATTCTCTCAGTATAAAATTCCTTGCCACACCCCGAATGGTCGAACGTCAGGAAATGTTAATGTTTGACTATGTCGCCACAACGGACTGAATGTAAATGAAATTGGGAAAAAGAAATCTGGATAGCTATAGGCCCAGTTAAAAGTTATTCTTAATATTCTTTGGGTTGGTACTCTGTCTCTTTCTGGGTGTAAACAAGAGGCCAGATGGGTTCACTTTGAAGACCCAGTATTATATCAGAATGTTCTTTTGTACTGTTGGACTTAGATCCATTATTCTCAGATTTATATGGAAGCCGCTGGTAGGTTTTGGGTATGTGACCCAGTACTAGATATAGGAAGAAAAAAATACAAAATACTTAACTTCAATATAGTATTCTCAAACCCATCCTAACCCGCGTAAAATACCATATTATTATCCACTTCGGTTATTTAACTTTAATTAGAAACTACAAGCTTAGAGCTTGTCTTATCGTTTATAAAACGAAACCCCGTGAAAGCGCTAGTCATTGATAAAATTACTCATCGTGAATTAGAAATAAATATATATTTCGTCAGTACTCATAATGAATAGTGCATTTACTAGTCGATTAAAATATCTCTTACTGGTTAAATCAGTTAGTTAGATTAACGCTACAGCCGGAACAATTTTGCTATAAATTATTTTAATTCTGCTAGTCAATTTACACACCACAAAATCCTAGTGAAATATAATTGACGGACCTTAACCAGTAAATCACTCTACACAGAAAATCTTAGTGAAATATAATGATGGACTTAACAATTAAATCACTCAAACTTCTAGTATAATATTTACCGCAAACACAGAAATTAAAACAATCTCCAACGAAAACTAAGAAACTCCATTAATACAAATGGTTCTAGAATCGAAGCTAGATAATAATAATAAATTCTTTAAGCACCAAACACGGCGCATAAGGCAGAAACCAGTGCTCTCCAGGTTGTTCGTTGTGACGCCACTCCTCTTAGCTCTTGCACATTATTTAGGCCCAACGTTCTTCCTTCTCTTATTATTGTTCTTCTGAGTGTTTCTTTTGGTCTTCCTTTTTTCCTCTTACCCTCAGGAACCCAAGTGAGCGCCTGTAGTGGTATTCTGTTGTTTTGCATTCGTAGGACATGACCGATATATGACCATCGTCTTTTCCTTATATAGTCGGAGACATATTTCTGCCTAGAGTCTTCTCTTATTTGTCGATTAGTCTTGAATTCTTTCCAACTGATGTTCATGGTTTTCTAAGACATTTGTTCTCGAATGTATTCAGCTTGTTCTCCAATGATTTTGTTATTTTCCAACTCTCACAGCCGTATGTTAACACTGAGATAACATTTGAATTAAACAGACGAAGCTTGGTATGTATATTCAATGATCGTAATTTCCAAAGCTAGATGTTCTGAAATAAATCTGTGGGTACTGAATAATGGATTTTAGAGGCAGAGATATATATATTAAAATGGTAGAAATTCACTAGCACTTGCTAGTTTTGACACCTTCGCCCAGATTTCGGGTATTTCTTCGTTCGATTCTGAATCAAAGTTAAAATTGCCACCTTTACCGCTTGCAGACTCTGGCAACGAGCGAACGGTCTCTTTGATCACGTCTCGTCCGCAGTTTAATTACGTTCACGAACGAATGGATGTGGGGGGATAACTAAGATTGATTATCTCCCCTGACCGAAGTAACTAACAAAGTACGACTTTTGAATAATCGCCCTTGATTTACTTCATTAGCTTATCTCCCCCTTTTCTCACTACGTGCATCATAGGCTGATCTGTCAATATTTCAACGGTTTGATTTTAAACATTCCTAGTGCCTGTAAGACAATAGAGAAAAGAAAAAAAATAGGCGTGGCTTACAATTATGAGTTTGACAGATATGAAAGTACGAAGGTTCTGCATTAACAAAACGTGCATAACTCATAAGGAAGCAAGGTGAAATCCAGGCGGAAGCAAAGACGTGTAGATATAGGTACTCTATGTTACATAATCTCTGTCACAGAGTTCTACTACTTTAAAATGTTACTTCAAATTTTTTAAGCACCCCCCTCCCTTGCATGGATCAAACGTGGATCTGTCTTGACTTAAGTCTCATAATATTCAGAGCCAGGAAATTTTTCACGACTCCACTAAAAATGACCGATTCCACAGCCTATCCATAAACAATGAATAACCGTTCTTCATTTCTTTAATTTCCCAGGTGCAGTGCATTTATCCAACAGCTTATTCTTCTGCATATGATGTGCATCCATTTTTTTTTTCCATGTAATATTAATCCACTTATGACATACAGTTCAAACTCTGCTAACATGCAGTTTTTTGCGTGCAGTCCAGCTGATCAGAATAGAGTATGGCATCTCGACATAATTTTAACAAATAATAAAAACACACCATATAAGATAACTAACTGATCTAGTAAACTAAATAACGCAAAAGATGAAGGCCGTATTACTAGTGCCTTTTACTCAAGTTACTTTTCTGTTGCCTAGTTTCCACCTTCTTTCTTTCTGTCATGCAAGTGCCTATCACTTAACTATTTTTATAATTTGTCTGTGACTCCCAGTCTATGTGATTTTTCTTTGTCATCTACTAGACACAGTACTGCGACCTTTGTCTTGTGTTATTTGGCCTGTACTTGTGAAAATGAAAGTATGAAAACAATTGTCTAAAAAAAAAAAGTTTCAATCATTCATCTCTTGTACTTCATAGTTGGAATTAGTGTCATGAAAGTGACAACTTCCAGTAGCGCATTTTTTTGTAGAGTGATTTGCTAGTTGTGTATCATGACATGAGCTACTCTTGCAGTGAGGCAGTGGATGGACCTGGAATGAATCTTTAGAGTGCCTATTACATCTCTTCCTTTGATGGTGTCTAGTTTCTCATTCCTTTCTTTCAAATGTCTACCATTTACCTCTTTGATTATAATAAAATGAAAGCATAATCTTTATCAGTTTAGGTGTATACTTACTTACTTAGTCGTTCCCCTTCTACCGTGAGGTGTAGAGGTTTGGAAGAGAGAGCGCCAGACTATCCATTGGCTGTCTTCCTCCTGGCCTGATTCCATTCTAGTCCTCGGTCCTTCAAAGATTGTCTAATGTTGTCCTCCCAGAAGATTCTGGGTCGTCCTGGGGGTCTGGATCCCTGGCTCTTTGTTTCCAATGCTTGTCATGGTAGCCAATCTTCTCCCATTCTGCAGACATGGAAAAACCATCTTAGTTGGGACTGTTCTACTTGGGTCTGCAGGGGGTGGGATTTTAGGCCTTGACGTATTGTCTGGTTGTGGACCATGTCTCTTCTTGTTACTTCAACCACCTTCCTCAGATACCTCATTTCTGAGGTTTGGATCTGGTTTTTGTGGGTTGTAGTCATTGCCCATGACTCGCACCCATATGTCAGGACTGGGACATAGGTGGAGCGGTATACAGCCATCTTCATTTTCTTACCAACCTCTCTCTTGCTGAGGAATCCTCGATTTATGGCCTGAAAAAGTCTCCCAGCTGCTGCTTTTCGAGTGGCCAACTCTTCTTTGATGCCTCCCTTTCGGTCTATAATAGCTCTGATGTATTTAAAGTGGTCGACCTGCTCCAGGACCTGTTCTCCCAGCTTAATCTGATGTCTTTTTTCTTCTCTTGATATCACAATGGATTTTGTTTTTGAGCTGCTTATGACCATCCCTCTCTTCTCCAGCTCTTCCTTCCAGACTTGCAGGTAGGATTGGAGATGTGCCTCTGATTTAGCAATCAGGGCAACATCATCAGCAAATGCCAGCTCTGAAATACATACCTGTCTCATCTTCCAGTACCCCACTGAATACCGTAAAATCTTGCGTATAATACGCACAATGTTTACTCATTTTTGCCCGCTAAAACTCGGGTGCGTATTATACGCGAGTACTAAAAAAAAAAAGTCATGTTCGATTTCGAAAGTAACCTACATTGGAAAGTCTGTCAAGTTTTTGTCACAATTTAACAGTGAAAATGGCGCGAAATTGAATGTGCCCTGTGTTTTCGTATGTGTCAGACATTGTCGCAAAACGCATTTCGCACTCTTGGTCTTCAATCTGTTTTGATATTAAGCTTGGTTGTGAAATTTGTCGTTTTATTATTTTGAGCCCTAAAAATGAATTCGAGAAAATGTTATACTGCAGCAGAAAAGCTCTTAGTGGAAAATATGCAGAATCTAACGGCAATCGGGCAGCAAGTCGACATTTTTCCATTAACGAGTGTAACATTCGATTATGGCGAAAAAAGAAAGAGGTGCTGCAAGTGTTGCTTAGTAAGAAAAAGGCGAATCGTGGGTCACCACCAGATCTTCCAGACCTAGAAAAAACATTATTGGAGTGGGTAGTGGATAGAAGGCAACAAGGCATCGATGTTTCATGCATTGAAATACGACTTTAGCTCTGGAACTTACAAAATCTCGTACAGGCCCAACAACATTTAAAGCGTCATATGGATGGGCAGTTCGTTTTATGAAGCGACATGGTCTTTCAGTCCAAAGTACCTAAAATGTAGGTGTTGCGTACCTATTTCTGTTTATTATTATACTTTCAGTTTTTTAACAAATGTTTCATAAAATAAAATCTTGAAAAATTATGGCGCGTATTATACACGAATTTCCATTTTACCAGAAAATGTTGGGCTAAATCAAGCATGCGTATTATACACGAGTGCATATTATACGCGAGATTTTACGGTACTTTCTTGTTCTCTCCTTACATGCCTTGATAACATCGTCCATGAGGAGGATGAAAAGACAAGGTGACAGGATATCACCTTGTCTTACACCAGTGGTGGTCCTGAACTCTTCTGACTTATGGTTTGCTGTCCTCACATAATTTCTGCAAGACTTGTAGAAGCTCTGTATAGCATGAATCAGAGGTACTGGAATGTTCTTCCTTGCCAAACAGTCTCAAAGTTTGCTCCAGGGGACCCTGTTAGGTGTATAGACATCTTATTTATTGGAAAGGACAGTCTTCTTGGAATGGATAGAGTCTGTGCTCATTGCAGCATCAGTAAAGATTTTGTAAAACAAGCTTTGTGTGCTTAGGATGCACAGGCAAACTACATCTTAGCCCAAAAGATTGTTTTGTGGCCTATCATAAGCAAAGTAAATAATATTTTCTTTTTCAGAAGTTATCAGACCTGAAGGTCTCTTATATTTGGAAATGGGCCCTAATATAACTGACTAGGTTGAACGCGCCTCGCCAAAATGAGACAAAATTTTAGTTTATTAAAAAAAAAAAAATTCTTTTTCCTCTCCTGATGTGTTTTGAATTTCTTGTTTTTACATGATGCTGATTTGTTCTTTTATTCTGTTAAATTATTTTCTGAGGATTTAGTTATTTTAAAAAAAAACCGATAATAAATTTTAGAACATTTCTATGTGACTATACTGGTAGTGTATTCATGGTTATTTCCTGAATATATATATATTTTTCTATAATTCAAAATTCAAACTGTTCAACGCAAAATTCATGCACTTGTCAATCAGTTGCCTATTATATGTGCTTATTTGCCATAAAGTAAGATTATAATACAGTTGAAGGCAATGTCTTGTCGGCAAATAAACCATAGAAAAATACAATATGTATACCAAAAAGAGTAATCTCCAATAGAACACTGCCAATCGTTCCGCACAGAATATTCACTTGGAGTTATTTCCCTTTAGCAGTGTTTCATGCTTTAGCAGTGTTTCATGGGCATGTATCATAGTGTGCACGTTGTCGTAAAATACAATCTGTATGTACAACACGCTCACATATGTCTCGAGATTTCACCGATTGAAACACATAATATAGTTGTTTATAAGTAGAAAGTAACCTAGGAATAAAAGAGCGAAGTTATGGAGATCGTTGTCGCCAACGCCGCAAGTCATTGCTAAAATTTTATGCCTCAATCTTGAGACAAACGCTAATTTCCATAGAATTGTACTCCCAAATGCTATTAAATATAACAGCCCGTGTGTTAGTGACTAACAGCTTCTACTATGCCAGTCGGGAATCAAATGTATGCTGTAGAAATGCTGGTTAATTATCTCGCTAGCAAAGCCACTAGATTTTAGTACCGCTTGCGTGAAACTAACGTCACAGTTCAAGCCTAGCCTTCAAAGCAAGAGAGAGAGAAGAAAACGTGTAAAAACGAATACACGAAGGCATAAAATTGAGAGATAAATGTCGTAGCATGGCAGAAACGCGACGTCACAAGTTGCAGACCCCCCTTTTTCTCGACACGCGTTAGTGGCACATATTCACGCTGTTAGAATCGTCAGCCGATATAAACACACACACAAGTCGCATTTTTAGCTAGAAGTAGTGCTAAAGTAGTGATTCTACAAACGTGTTGTTAAAAATTTGGTAACGTACTACAAGGATCTGCTGCGTTCTGCATGAGAGCGATAGTTAAAAAGGAAAGGAAAAAATTAAGGTTAACGTGAGATTTTTTGAATATGCAGTACTGAATGGGGGAATGAGACGGAGGTTCACTAGTTCGTGTTTACATATTTGAATAGGAGAGATAGGAAATAATTTTTTGAAGCATTGTAGAAATAAAACGATACTAGGCATTAGAAATAAATACAAGAATAAAATAATGTAATGACTGTGCGATAGATAACAACAGGATCAATAAGTATGTATCAGAATTTAAAACTATTAAGAAATAAAGAAGTTGGACAGATAGACGAACGGACTTGAAAATCTTTCTCAGTTTGCCCGTAGTGGGGGTAGAGGGGAAGGAGTCCTAATTTTGAATATTTGAGGTCAGTTTTGAAAAAAGAACGCTAGAAGCCAAACGGTCCCTGATTGGCTGTGGTGTAATATACTAACGATTGAATAAAAAGCAATTAGTAGTTGGTATTCGGGGCCACTTGTTAAAAAGAATTCATTCACTAAAGTTGTTTTAAGACAAGAAAGGAGTACATTCTTGTTTGCTATTCTGCACTAGCAGCGATCTGGATTGTTACCATATATCGCAATATTCAACTATTTAGTGTTTAAATTTCTTTGATGCGGTAAGAATGAAAACCCTTATATTGTCAATTTTATCATTATTATGTATGCATTATTGAATCAGTATGAACCTTATGGGGGAAAACGTTTATCTAGAGGGAAGTCAACATCAAACACTGTGTTGTTTCACAGCGTTGTTAGGAAATGTATTAACCTGTTGTAGAAAAGCAAGACAGGCTTTCTACCATATTGGGAGAAAAGAAAATTAAATATTAATGAAAAAAAATGTTGTATTATGACATAAGACCAGGAAGATCACTGGCCGTCTTCTTCAGCAAGTCACCGTGATTGTACATGACTTGATATTATTAATGTAAAATGTTTCCTTTGTCAAGGAAAGTGTCAAACGGTGGTTTGAAAGTTATTTATCCATGAAAGGGGTACCAACCAAATTGAGAACGTTAACTAATTGTTTAGTTACCATACTGATGTCTGATGATATTGAAAATGTTAGAGTAGGGAAAGAGAGAGACTATTAGATGCTGAGTTGGACACATTTATATTGTTCCAGGGTTTCTTCTACGTTTGAAAGTGAGCCCAGGTGATCAAATACCTGACCATAAGTTCTGCAGTGAGGCCATATCTACTGAGTGCCTGCACATAAATATATTACAAGAAGCAGAAGCGTGACTTGGCAGTGGAAGCTGACATAGTATACTTCAGTCAGCCTGTTACCAGAAATCCCAGATAAGCAATCGTGTCTGGGGTATTTGATATCGCAAACAATCCAACTCTCAATTTCCCAAAATGTATTGTGTCAGACAGTGATGAATCCAACCGTTCGAATAACCTGTACCCTTTTCTAGGAGCAAGGAATACTTGACACTTTTCTAGCTTGACTCATATAAATAATTGTGGGAAAACACAGACTCAATTATATTTGTGAATTAATTGCTGTAAATATTTATATTATCATTTTGAGTTGATTATTCCTGTGTCTAAAAGAATAACAAGGATACAGGAAAATAAATTGTACAAAAAATATGTTTAATTGAAAACTTAACCAGTGACTTGTTTAATCATTGTTTATTAGTAATAGGTGTAGTTGTTGTCCTGTTTCTACACTTCATCACATTGCATATACCCTAGACACTGTGTGGTGAAAAATACAGTGATACAACGTTAAAATATCTCCAATTATAAAGATAACGGGTAAGATAAAATGTAGGGATAAAATTATACGCAAGATACGAGGATACATTCTCGCCTACACCCGCGGTTTCTACCGCCATTGAACTAACTAGTTAGACATGCAGACGAAACGGTTTACCCTTTTAGACGGGAGGGGAAACGGAGATAAAAAGGAAAAAATATGACTGAACACGTGTTTGAATCTAAAAAGCAAAAAGACGCAAATTGGTAGTTTAAAGAAAAAAATCACGCCACTAGTTGACACAATGTAAGGAATTGGTAGAAAAAGGACCTTGGCTCTTATTAGAAACAGTCATATCTTGGACGCTTTTACGGTAATTGGTTGTTTTATTTGAATACAGCGGCAAATGCAGTGGACGAAGGTTCAAAAACATCTTTCAAAAAAACTAACCTTGAGAAAAGTAGGATTTTCTTTAATAATAAAGTTATGAAAATAAAACCTAGCTAGTTTGATGGCCCATCTTGAGCAGAGAAATAATATACTTTTAATTATACAGACGGACAGATAACACGGAAGATATTGATGAAAGACTGTATTGTTCACATCAGACTAGCGAACAGTTTTTTGTGCATATTTCACTAAAGTTACGTTTTGGTGTCCTTGAGCCCTAAAAATGCAAAAATGAAACTGCAATGAACTAGAGGGGAAAGTCGGAGGATAGAAGCTAAAAATAACTTAATGGGGCAGGTTTGTGCAGTTTTTACGTGTAGTTGGTCCAAGAAACAAGTGTATTTTTGTGAAAAACCAAGTAGAGACAGACGGACCAACAGACAATAATACACACTTGACTGAGATATGACTGAAATTTGACTTTTAGTTTGAACATTTGAAAAAAAGTTAGAGGGGAAGTCCGTGATTGGACAAATGTATTTATATTGGTGAATGGGAGACGCGCACTTGTACCATTTGTTAGAAGACTGTCCAGTAACACAGTTCTAGACTGATAGCGGTGATTTCCCGGAATTAATAAATAAAAATCAGTGGGATGCCCTAGTCTAGCCGGCAGCTCAGCTGAGTTTTGCTAGTCCTAAATAACTGTGTTCTCATTTCTGAATTGTGGTAAGGCAAAAAGCATTTATCTTGTTTATTTTAATATTTTGAGTGATTGATACTGCCATATCATGAAAAATGATTACGACAAGTGAGTGCTTGCTCTAGGTCCCCAGCCGCAGTCCAGGGCCTAGAGACAAACTAATAATATATGAAAACCTATCTAAGACTATGGAAGGAGGATCGATTATTGACATCAGTGGGAACATATCACCCACCTTATTAAATAGAAGAAGAAACTATTGAACATATTTCGGATGCAATGCAGTCTTGGGGAACTTGTACTAATTGATAACAACTGGGTGAGATGTGTTACGTTGGTCAGAGAGATCTGACTCAATCTGTGTAGTGTTGTTTTGTGGTGTTGTGTGTAAGAGTGGCGCAGTGAATAGAGTACTGACACATGGCACAAATTTTGTTTCAGAGTTTCTGATCTGGCACTACGATTGTGCCAGATACTCTTGTAGAAGTGCAAGAGCGGGTGTCTGTGCAGCCTAACATTTTACTCCAGCTATTGAGAAGAGTGGGCCACAAGAATCCTATACTACATCATTACAGGCCAGTAAACTGCAAACCTGGCCTGCTGGAGATTCATTCAATATTTCCACCATAAATAACGAAATAAAGCGTGTTAAAGAAACATTAACATCAGTCCATATGTTAAGGACTATAAACTTTTGTAACCATAGATTGAGCATGATGACGCCACCCCAACTAACCATCCAGTGCTAGTGTTCCCAAGACTTTGTAGATACCATTAATATTAACCATTGTAATAATATACCTATGTACAAAAGTTATATTTGATTATGCAATATATATATGCATTCATTGATAAATACCTATCATTTCATAAGTTCTGACCAAAAGAAAAAATTGGTTCAGGACTAATAAATTTTAAAAAATTTTAAATTTAAACTTTAACAGCCAGTGTTAGTTCAGTGTATTGTAGAGATTATTATTATTATTAGACTTATTATTTACATGTGTGTGTCAGTGTATTTTATTACCTACACATTACATTTCAGTACCCTAGACTTTTAACGTAGCTAACACTCATTATAGTAGAATAGGTCTGTTTGAGGTCGTAAAGTGGTAGCAGAAAGGCCTCCTGTAACTCACATAAGCTTTTACCTCAGGAGCCTTCACAGCTGACCTCATACAGTACACTAGGTAACATATCAACCATACAATAACATCAAAAACCACTACACACTTGCTAGACAACATACACACACCATTACACTTCAGTAGGGGAAGATATACAATCGGGTGAGGTCATTGGTGGAAGCAGACAGGTTCCCTGTAAACTTATCTGAATGTAATAAACCTCAGGGGCTTGCATAGCTGATCTCACACCTGATAGAATTAAAATTCATAATATTTATAGAATAACACCAAATCCACCACATAAATTGGGGGCTCGTCCGGGATTTTATAGTTTCTTAATACCCTACATAAATTGAGTCACTAGGTCCCAGCATTTGTAAAATATAAAAGTAAAAATAACTTGAGAGTGGTTTGAGATATCATTGCCCTGTGTTTTGTGTTTAATTGGTTAATTAGTTTAAGGTAGTGGATAGCATTTTATATTGTTAACAGTAAAATGGCTGATATGGCAAAATACAGATCTGCGGCTGTGCAGACTGCAAAGGAGATGAATTTAGATGGTCAAGCTCTGATTCAGTATGTGACATCAGAGTGCGACAAGTATATGGAAAGGGAAGATAAGAGATTAGCTGAGGAGAAGAGAATTATGTTAGAAGATGCTAGGGAGCTTAAGAAATTAGAGGCTGATAGGGAGGCTGAGATCAAGAGGCTGCAGTTGGAAGAAAAGAGATTTGAGGCTGCAAAGGAGGAGAAGAGATTACAGATGGAGGCTGAGAAAGAAGAGAAATGGTTACAAAGGGAACATGAGCTACGACTAAGGGAGTTGGAGTTACAAGGCCATGCTCCTGATAATGGAAGTAGCTCATCCACTTCTGACTCTGCTGCAAGCCAGGTAGCCTCCTCATCAGCCATGGGGTTTCATTTGGACCCCTTTGTAGAAAAAGAGGATGATATTGAATCATTCCTCTCTAGATTTGAGGCACTAGCTACCATGTATGGGCTAGAAAAAGAAAGATGGAGTATAAAGGTATCTCAGGGGCTTAGGGGAACCTCTTATGAGGTATTCGCCAAACTGAGCAAAGATGATCAAGATGACTACGACATTCTTAAGCAAGCTCTGCTAGTTAGATATGAGAAGAATAGTGAATTTTACAGAAAGAAATTTAGGAATGTTAAACTGTTGACTGGAGAGACTTACCACCAGTTCTCTGCACGTCTGGAGACTTATCTGGAGAAATGGACTGCTCTGGGGAAAACCCAAGATTTAAAGGAAATGATTATGACTGAGCAGCTGAGATAGTCCATGGCTCCAGACCTGAGAAAATTTCTCACGGAACAGGGTGCTGAGAGGCTGGGGGAGATCTTAAATGTGGCTGAGCGATATCAGGCAGCCCAGTCTGAGATGGCAGGCATGAAGAAGAAGCATATAGACCATAATACAGCTCCCCAAAACCTAAAACAAATTGATAATAGGGATCATAACCCAAGAACTAATCAAAACTATGATAGGCACAGGTTTGACCACCGAGATAGAAACCCGCAGTTCAGTGAAAGGAGACCCTACAAACCAGAAGGGAAATATTGTAAAATTTGTAGGATGAACAATCATAATACTATTGACTGTGGTAGGAAAGTTCCTCCATATCACGCGGCATGCATGGTAACAGTGGATAAGGGGAGGAAGAAACTGACAGAGAATCATATTAATCTTCAACATCCCCCCACCTGTGAAGAAGTGACATGTAATGGTGCCAAGGTCAGGTGCCTTTACGATTCCGGTTTGGAATATGACTCAGTTGTGAGTGCAACCCTGGTGCACCTTGACCACCTTGACCAGTATACCACAGAGAAAGTGGAGATACAAGGGGCCGTAAAGGGAATAGCCACCATAACACTTCCAGTAGCCGAGATCAATGTAAAGACAAGGTACATGGAAGGAGTGATTAGAGCAGCCATGTGTAACGACCCTAACTACCCGCTGGTGTTAGGAAGTATGTTTTTCTAGGAAGCCCTGAAAAACCTGTGGTAATGGCCACGCTCCAGGTCAGGTCAACCCCTAGAAAGGAGGAAACATCACCATTAAACATTCATCCTAAACAGATGAGAAAGGCCCAGGCAAAGGACAAATCATTAAAACCTTGCTTTGGCAAATTGCCAAACAGCCATACACACCCTAGAAAAGGACAATTTTATTTGAAGGAGGGACTGCTCTACAGGAAAGCTAGAGCAGGATCCAAAAGGGAAGGACAACTAGTGTTGCCCAAGAGTTATAGGGAACAAGCGATGGCACAAGCACATGTTGTACCAGACGGTGGACACCAGAAGATGGGTACCACACGCCAAAGGACATCTGTAGCATATTTCTGGCCAGGCGTAGCTGAAGACATTGAAAAATTTGTTGAGGCCTGCGACCAGTGCAGCAAGGAAAATTCCACAGGGTGGAAAACTAATAATCAGATGCCCGCCAAGCATTCTGAAACACATGGGCCAAAAATTAAAGAGGGTAATAATCATAAAAAGGTAGATAACGTGGATAGGAAAACCCCTTTCCAAAACCAGTCTTCCTCGAAAACCTTTACATTAGCATCTCTGCGTATGGCACAAAGAGAACGCATAAACAAAGACCAGTTATCCCAGGCTCAGTTTGAAGCCACATTTCGTGAACTGGCCAACATTAACATTGAAGATAATCCGCCAGATTTGAATTCAAAACAAAATGTTAACAGAAGAAAAGTGGGGAGTGGACGAGTGAGCAATTGGGAAAGTGCTCACAACGCTTCACAATATGGCTATTAATTTAGCAGTATAAGGGCACTGGTGACATTGGTAGTCACCCGACCCCACACCGTCCACGGGGAAGTATTGTATGGACCCTGGATGGAGATCATCCACATAGTATAGCAATGCTAAGGGTGAATTGATTTCTAATGCAGAAAAATTCATTTCCCCGCATATTACATTATTTCACCAAAATTGTCAGTAGGCGGAGAATACAGTTGGTGAATCTGGCCTCCATTTGAGTGGCGCATTATAGAATCATATATCAAAAAATAGTAAAGGGTGTTTCCACATTCAGCCAAGCCGGCGCGCAGACAAAGTGTTGGCTATGAACATTTCGGAGGAACATAATGAATCCCTGAGTTGCCTTTTTGATTGAGGATATTCCTAATGTTTTATACAGGCTGATAATGAGATTACTGGAACCCCTACATAACTCTGCCATCATCATTTTATAGGTTATCCCCTCATAATTATTGCAAACTTGAGGGACATCTATTATCTCTGGATATGTCATAAGACAGACTCCGTGAGGAGGAATGGTGAAAATTGATTTAGATCAGCATAGGACAGACAGTAATATCTGCAGCTGAAATAGATTCTTGGATTGCAGAGGTCTGAGGCAGCTTTCTTGAGTTGTGCTTACTTTGGTATGACCCAAGTGAAATAAATCCATGATCACTGTAAGGTAGAGTAAAACAGAGTTGATCGTGGTTGTCATACAGATATTGAAAGTTGCATTACCATTGCAAGCTTTTCTAAAGGGGGAGATAATGTCGTAAAATACAATCTGTATGTACAACACGCTCACATATGTCTCGAGATTTCACCGATTGAAACACATAATATAGTTGTTTATAAGTAGAAAGTAACCTAGGAATAAAAGAGCGAAGTTATGGAGATCGTTGTCGCCGACGCCGCAAGTCATTGCTAAAATTGTATGCCTTGATCTTGAGACAAACGCTAATTTCCATAGAATTGTACTCCCAAATGCTATTAAATATAACAGCCCGTGTGTTAGTGACTAACAGCTTCTACTATGCCAGTCGGGAATCAAATGTATGCTGTAGAAATGCTGGTTAATTATCTCGCTAGCAAAGCCACTAGATTTTAGTATCGCTTGCGTGAAACTAACGTCACAGTTCAAGCCTAGCCTTCAAAGCAAAAGAGAGAAGAAAACGTGTAAAAACGAATACACGAAGGCATAAAATTGAGAGATAAATGTCGTAGCATGGCAGAAACGCGACGTCACAAGTTGCAGACCCCCCTTTTTCTCGACACGCGTTAGTGGCACATATTCACGCTGTTAGAATCGTCAGCCGATATAAACACACACACACACAAGTCGCATTTTTAGCTAGAAGTAGTGTTAAAGTAGTGATTCTACAAACGTGTTGTTAAAAATTTGGTAACGTACTACAAGGATCTGCTGCGTTCTGCATGAGAGCGATAGTTAAAAAGGAAAGGAAAAAATTAAGGTTAACGTGAGATTTTTTGAATATGCAGTACTGAATGGGGGAATGAGACGGAGGGTCACTAGTTCGTGTTTACATATTTGAATAGGAGAGATAGGAAATAGTTTTTTGAAGCATTGTAGAAATAAAACGATACTAGGCATTAGAAATAAATAAAAGAATAAAATAATGTAATGACTGTGCGATAGATAACAACAGGATCAATAAGTATGTATCAGAATTTAAAACTATTAAGAAATAAAGAAGTTGGACAGATAGATGAACAGACTTGAAAATCTTTCTCAGTTTGCCCGTAGTGGGGGTAGAGGGGAAGGAGTCCTAATTTTGAATATTTGAGGTCAGTTTTGAAAAAAGAACGTTAGAAGCCAAACGGTCCCTGATTGGCTGTGGTGTAATATACTAACGATTGAATAAAAAGCAATTAGTAGTTGGTATTTGGGGCCACTTGTTAAAAAGAATTCATTCACTAAAGTTGTTTTAAGACAAGAAAGGAGTACATTCTTGTTTGCTATTCTGCACTAGCAGCGATCTGGATTGTTACCATATATCGCAATATTCAACTATTTAGTGTTTAAATTTCTTTGATGCGGTAAGAATGAAAACCCTTATATTGTCAATTTTATCATTATTATGTATGCATTATTGAATCAGTATGAACCTTATGGGGGAAAACGTTTATCTAGAGGGAAGTCAACATCAAACACTGTGTTGTTTCACAGCGTTGTTAGGAAATGTATTAACCTGTTGACGAAAAGCAAGACAGGCTTTCTACCATATTGGGAGAAAAGAAAATTAAATATTAATGAAAAAAATGTTGTATTATGACATAAGACCAGGAAGATCACTGGCCGTCTTCTTCAGCAAGTCACCGTGATTGTACATGACTTGATATTATTAATGTAAAATGTTTCCTTTGTCAAGGAAAGTGTCAAACGGTGGTTTGAAAGTTATTTATCCATGAAAGGGGTACCAACCAAATTGAGAACGTTAACTAATTGTTTAGTTACCATACTGATGTCTGATGATATTGAAAATGTTAGAGTAGGGAAAGAGAGAGACTATTAGATGCTGAGTTGGACACATTTATATTGTTCCAGGGTTTCTTCTACGTTTGAAAGTGAGCCCAGGTGATCAAATACCTGACCATAAGTTCTGCAGTGAGGCCATATCTACTGAGTGCCTGCACATAAATATATTACAAGAAGCAGAAGCGTGACTTGGCAGTGGAAGCTGACATAGTATACTTCAGTCAGCCTGTTACCAGAAATCCCAGATAAGCAATCATGTCTGGGGTATTTGATATCGCAAACAATCCAACTCTCAATTTCCCTAAATGTATTGTGTCAGACAGTGATGAATCCAACCGTTCGAATAACCTGTACCCTTTTCTAGGAGCAAGGAATACTTGACACTTTTCTAGCTTGACTCATATAAATAATTGTGGGAAAACACAGACTCAATTATATTTGTGAATTAATTGCTGTAAATATTTATATTATCATTTTGAGTTGATTATTCCTGTGTCTAAAAGAATAACAAGGATACAGGAAAATAAATTGTACAAAAACTATATTAAATTGAAAACTTAACCAGTGACTTGTTTAATCATTGTTTATTAGTAATAGGTGTAGTTGTTGTCCTGTTTCTACACTTCATCACATTGCATATACCCTAGACACTTGCTAGACAACATACACACACCATTACACTTCAGTAGGGGAAGATATACAATCGGGTGAGGTCATTGGTGGAAGCAGACAGGTTCCCTGTAAACTTATCTGAATGTAATAAACCTCAGGGGCTTGCATAGCTGATCTCACACCTGATAGAATTAAAATTCATAATATTTATAGAATAACACCAAATCCACCACACACGCATCGTTTGTAATTAGGAACTGTCACACTATTTGAGGTGCAAAACGCAGACAATTATAAACAAAATAAATGTTTTTTTAAAAAGGGGGGTGTTGGTGTTAAAGCATGAGGCTTTTGGTTTATTGTTTAACAGACTTTTATTTGTCATAATTAATTTTTTTTATAAGAACCCGCCACTGACGGACTGACTCACAGACTGACGAAATATTAAATGCCTAACTTAAATGTCGATTCATGTATAGACTGACGGACTGAGTGACTGACTGATGTACCCCTTATGATTGACTGATAGACTAACGGAGAACAGACAGACTGCTAATTTGACAGACTGACTTTCGTACATCAGTTCGTAAGTTGGTCCATCAAATTAGCAGTCTATCTCTTCTCTCCCCCCCCCCCCCCCCCCCCCCCCCCACCCACTTTTAAAAATATTTTTTTTTTTAATTGTCTGCGTTTTGCACCTCTCTTGCACGCATCTTTGAACCTCAGCTGCAGTCACCCAACTGTTCTTTTGCCAGTAGTCTGTAGAAGATACCTTTCAGGATGTGACCATCTTCCGTGCGGCGGACATGGCCAAGCCAGCGTAGTCTGCGCTGTCTAAGCAGTGTATACATGCTTTGAAGACCAGCACGCAGGCTAACTATATTGCTGACATAAAACCATAGCAAAATAATTTTTTTATTATATTAATGATGAAAAATACCCGTTCAACCTCTGATGGGTTATAATTAGGATATATACTGTTTTCAATTCCAAATAATATGAACAACTGTCGATATTGGAAAGTGGCATTACACTTGTCAAATCATTGTAAATAGAACAAATCACAATTAGGCCTACCAATTAAGATTGTATGTTAAAAAAAAAACAACAACAACAACAAAATCAAGCAGAAACTCCGAAAAAGAATAATATTAAGGGGGTGGGGTGTAAAGGCCTGGTGGTTCCAGTTGTATAACTGACTTTAACAGATATTTAATTGACTTTCACTCGTTAAAAGTCATATGCATTGTGAGAACAGCATCAGACCTTCACATTCCCAGTTTACTCATAGCAATAGTAACAGTCCATGAAAACACGACGTGTGCCCTACTTAGTACTAAGATTGACAATCGTATGATTATTGAAGATGCTAATTTGACACGAATAATACCTTCAAATCATTAGGGTCAATGTTTTCCTCGACTATAGCTTCCATCTTCGCTGATTAATTTCTGGTAAACAATAAATAGTACGATTTATTTGTTAGTGTTCGACGATATCATACTCGATACCACGACAAAACGGGCGGGTACTCGCTTGCTCACAAATTGCAATATCGACTACTGCGCTTAACGGGAAAATATGCTAACAAATTTTTAGAAGAAACGGAAGAATTTTTCGAAGAAAACAGCTATTAAGCAGCCACATCTGACAGGGCCTTTTGCTATTTCAGCTTGTAAAATTTTCAAAGTAAACAAGAAAAAAAAAAGCTTGATTTCATTCGAGCACATAGAAACTTCATTTACAGGATGATTGTGCTACCTGTTGTGGAAACCCCGCAAAACATTCCTGTCCTATAAATATCTTTTATTGCAAAAACACCACTTTAAATACCGCATTGCTAGTTCTGTTTTCTACAAAACCTTTAAGATAATTTTTTAAATCTCACTCTTGAAAAAGAGACACATATTGTTTGGACATGTCGTAAAGGGTGGTTTACACGCACGCACGCATAAATATATACTGAAGCACATTAAAAACGCACCACCTGTATAATCCAGGAACAGAGTGTGAAATGTAAATATAAGTGTTTACAAGTTTACATACAGTAGAACTCCATTTATCCGAACCCCAATTATCCGAACATCCAATTATCCGAACACTTTTTCCAGAAAAAAAAAATCAATCGCCACCAGTCACGTTAGACTACATTTCTGAATCTTTTCATGCGGCAAGCTTCAAATGTGTGCGAACAATTTGTAGAGGATTGGATGGGCTAATGGTCGGTCGCTTACGTACAGGAAGTCAGTTAGATCATAAAGTCAGTTAATATCTGGTTTACCAATCCAGTGTACGTGTGCGTTCTAGGCAGAACACTGGCTAAACAGACAGTTCAACTTAAAATAATTGTGTCTGCTACTACAGCAGAATAATTTTGGTGTACAAGTATTTCTCTGTGCGATATGGCATCTTCCAGTAGGCCTAAAGCATATAAAAGGAACCGCAATGTTTTCTCATTTGAAACGAAAACAGCAATTATCAAGAGACTAGGAAAA
Source organism: Oreohelix idahoensis (assembly GCA_024509875.1). Lineage (NCBI taxonomy): Eukaryota > Metazoa > Mollusca > Gastropoda > Stylommatophora > Oreohelicidae > Oreohelix > Oreohelix idahoensis. The sequence goes on along the minus strand of JAMPIV010018242.1, from coordinate 121,509 downwards.
GGTGAAACTGTGTCTTCACTTGCGAGGATTTTCAATGTTGGGAAAGCTACCGTCTCTGACATCAAAAGTAAAAAGGATAAAATTATGAGTTTTGCATCGAAATTGGAGAGTGAAAATGGATCGAAGAAACGTAAAACCATGAGAAATGCGAAATATTTGAAATTGGAAGAGGCTTTGTATATATGGTGTCTGCAAAGAAGAAGCAAATCGAAACCTATCTCTGGCTCTCTATTGTGTGAAAAGGCACTTCAGTTCAACAATCAACTTGACGGTCCTCCTGACTTTAAATCTCGTCATGATCGTCATGGCATACGAGAACTGGAGATTCAAGGGGAATCTTTATCTAGCGATGCAACTGCCGCTGAAAATTTTAAAGAAACATTCTTGGCTTTTTTGGAAGAAGAAGGTTATTCACTCGATGATGTGTATAATGCCGATGAGACTGGCTTATACTGGAAATCATTGCCTCAAAAATCACTTGCATCTCAGCGCGAAGCAGCTGCCCCTGGGTTTAAAAAGTGCAAAGAGAGAGTGACAATTTTGGTAGCCGCGAATGCCAATGGAAGTCATCGTTTACCGGTGCTAATGATCGGCAAAGCCAAAAAACCACGTTGTTTAAAGAATGTGACATGTCTCCCATTGTGCTACAAAGCACAGAAGAGTGCTTGGATGAATAGTGAAATATTTCTTGATTGGTATACAAATCAGTTCATCCCAAATGTGAAGAGGTTGAGAGAACAAGAAAAGAAAACTGGAAAAGTAATTCTTCTACTGGACAATGCACCATCTCATCCAGAGACGGATACATTGAATGCAGTTGATGCAAATTTTAAAGTAATTTTTCTGCCTCCCAATGTAACAGCACTGATTCAACCAATGAATCGGGTGTTATAGCAAAGATTAAAAAAGATGTACAAGAAGGAAGTCATGCGTTGTTTATTGTTGGCTGAAGATGAAGAAAGTGTGGTGGCGTTTTCCAAAAAGCTTTAATCTCAAAGACTGCTGCTATATGTTAGCTGATGCTTGGACCACCCTGTCACAAGATAATCTCAACAAGGCTTGGAATAGATTGCTTGGGAAAAAAGGAGGAAATGAAACTACTGCAGTGGACACAAATGATGATTGTATAAATGAAGTTGTGGAACTGTTTCAATGCCCGGATTTTCGGACTGTGACAAAGATGATGCCCACATGTGGCTAGAAGATGATAATGATTCTGGTTTTCAGTTTTTGAATGACGAAGAAATTTTGTCTTTTGTGCAAAAAGAAAACCAAATACATGTAGTGACCGATGACGAAGACTCCTCAGAAGTACATGATGTACTTGTAGGTTATGAAGAAAACCCAAAACGTCGACCAAGTCCCGAAGAGGCCTTTATAGCACTAGAAACAGCGATGGCTTGGTACGAGCAAGAAGATGACAGCTGTCCTACACAGATTCTGCTGTTGAAGAGAATGCGGGACTTAGCAACCAAAAGGAGACTATCCAGTTTGGTGCAAAAGAGGATTCCTCATTATTTTAAATAGTGGGTTACATCTGTGCAAGTACATGTATACGTAAGTTGTGCCTGGTTTTGAATCGATGGAATGTTATTTTGAAAACATTTCTCTTTCTTAAAAAAAAAAAAATTAATACACTGCAGTGTAATGACAGATTTTGGTGATACAGTAATCTAATACAGTGTGGGTATTATTATTACAGTACAAGTAAATATGTTTTATAGTGTATTTTCCTTGTGATGGTTAATTATTTTTAGAAATATGTGTACATGTACTCGATACATTACGTAATCCAATTATCCGAACATTTGATTATCCGAACGATGCTCGGTCCCATGGGGTTCGGATAAATGGAGTTCTACTGTATTTGGAATCTTTATTCATTTTCCTATGAATCCATGCTGGTCATTAATTTGTACATTTGATTGTTATGAAATTCATTGCATTCTGTGCAGGCAAGGGAGAAAACCAAAAATGCAACCAATAAAAAAATTCATTCACACTATCCTCAGTATCTGGTACTGTATGTCCACCGTGTGCTTGCAAACAAGCTTGGCAGCGGCTCCGCATGGAACACACAAGTCTCTGAAGGAAATTCCGGGGAATCAAGTCCCATTCACGTGTAAGAGCAGCTTCGAGCTGTTGCAGATTAGCTGGAGAACCTTGCCTGTAGACTCTGCGTCCAAGCTCGTCCCACAGATGTTCTATAGGGGACATGTCTGGTGATAGGGCAGGCCAATCAATCGTCACAATGTTCTGCTGCTGTAGATATTGCTGCGTAAAGCATGCGGTGTGCGCACGTGCGTTATCCTGCTGGAGAAGCTGCAAGTCTGGATAATTTGTGAACGCAGGAGCAACCAATGCATCCAGAACCTCATCTCGATATGTCACAGCATTAACATTTCCACGGAAGACGTGAAGAGGCAAGCGATAGTGAAAACTGAATCCTCCCCAAATGTGAATACTGCCACCTTCAAATCGGTTGTGCTGACGAACACAGCAATCTGCAAAGCGCTGTCCACACCGTCACCAAATCCGCATACGTCCATCAGTAAAGGATATGTTGAATTTGCTCTCGTCTGTGAATAGGACAGCATTCCACTGCAGTCTAGTCCATCTGACATGTTGCTCTGCCCATTGCAGGCGCTGCTGACGATGTCTGTGATTCAAGTTTGGCCCAACATAAGGTCGTCTTGCAGTAAGGCCTGTATCTCTGAGTCGTCGTATGACTGTCATTCGAGAGACTTGCCTACGTCTACCCACTATTGCTCTTGCTGTTTGACTTGCCTGGAGAGAACGATTCCTTAGGTGACTCAGCACAATATGACGATCTTGCGCAGGGGTAGTAACTCGTGGTTAGCCACTCCGATGTCTATCCCGGGCACTGCCAGTGGTTCCGTAACGTTCATTGAGACGTACAATAGTGCTGTGGTGGCAATTCATCCTTCTGGCAATGGCCCGCGAGCTCATTCCGGTCTCCAACATACCAATGGCTCGTTGGCGGTCGTTTTCAGATAGTCGTGGCATTTCAAGCACATGTACTGGGTGTTTTGTCTCAACGGCCTTTTTATACAGAGTATACTGCCACAACGCGTACACATTTTCAGGGTCATAGCTGTTGGGAATCGTGTTGCACGTGTAACTTTCATTGTTTTCATGTAGTCTGTACACAAACCCGTGGGTTGAAGCATGCACTTTCCATTCCAGCAGCCATTCGCTCTCTACCTCATGACAAACACGGGGAAAATCCATTCCCACACTTTTTTTTCCAGCTTCTCGGCATCAGTATATATAATAGTGGTGCGTTTTTAATGTGCTTCAGTATATATGACGTCACGAAATTATTGCCATTTCTAAAGCCCCCCTCCCCGCCTTGTGACTCTTCGTTCCCCATACCTTGACACCCCCCCCCCCCCCCCCCCCCCTTGTGTGACGCCACAAATCACCCCACCCCCATTTTTTAAAAAGTATTAGCTTGCCTGAGGGAACAATAGTTCTATTCTTTCTTTGCCTCATCAGAGACCCCCGGGAACTACATGGGGCAATTTGAGGTAGTGCAAGGGGCTTAATCATTTCAAGCATACTGCTACAGAACCCTTGACCGAAAAAGACCTAGTGCTTTGGTGTGGGCTCCCTGCATGGGGACCACATGCAGTAGTGGTTTAATGCTACTTAAGGGACATATAAAGAACATTCATTCATAATTACAGTATACTGCCTCTTTCAAAACTACCAACTTGATCCAGGTCATACTGTGTTCTAATTAATGAAATACTATGTTTTGTCATCACATCTGAAGTCACGTTTGGAAATAGTGGAGCAAAGAGCTGCACCAATGGGACCTGCCAGACACGTCGTTAAAGGCGACTACGGATGTTGGGACTGGGGCCAGCTACTCTATCCTGTAGTCACAAAAGCTTCTTTCTTCTTCTCTGATCCTTAGCTATCGACTGTCAAAGCAGTCAGTGGCCATCACGCCTGGTGGCATCTTGTAGGGCAGCAACGAACTGCTTCCACTTTGCTCAGCCAGTGGCCATCCTTCGTGTAGTGCCCCAGCTCTGGTTCATTCTTTGCATCTTGGCCTCCACAGTTTTCCACCAAGTTGTTTTTGGTCGGCCTCTCTTTCGCTTTCCTTCAGGGGTTCATAGTATAACTGTTCTTGTTACCCAACTGCAGCATCTGCCAGCTATGATGGTATGCATGTCCTCTTGGTTGCTCCCAGTAAGCAGTTCTTTATTGGTGATGGTATTCGGCCAAGAGATTCGACAAAAGCTTCAACCAGATTATAAACCAGAGCCATCTAAAGTGAACTGCTCAATTTGGTTTTGTGTGTGGCAATCTGGCGTTAAACACCAAAACGCAGCCACAGTTCTTGATTTAATCTGATTTCCCTAGCCACTTTAAATGTTTTCTTACATTCCATTTAGTTGTGTATGTCTATATAAACACATAAATCATTTACATATAATAGAAATAAACTGCACATCATGTTTGATATATTTTAATATTTATTCATGAGGCAAAACTCAAAAAAAAAAAAAAAAAAAAAAAAAGTATGAATAGTGGGAAGTTATGGCAATGGTGAATTAAAAAGGAATGATACAACAGTCTAAACACATGTAACTTATGCCATTAACATAATCCTGCCAGCTATAATATGGTTTTTGTTGTTGAGCAGTGACATGCAGAGCCATTTTGACTCTTGCACAGTAAAGGGCAATACGTTTACATTATATCTACTAGCGACTTGAATGCCTAATCTTGCAAATATGTCAAAGCTAACTAAAAGAACTGTTCTACTTGAAATAAAACTTAGCAAAGTATTTATTAAGAAAAAAAATTCATATCATGCTGGACATTCATAAGATTGGCAAATAGCTGTATTATACTTAATAATAATGTGAAGATATATTCACTGATTTAAATAAATGTACAAGAAAATATTTGTTCTGTCTGTTTGTTAACATGTGTGATACTAATGGCTTACCTGGCTACATCTGCGCAATATATTCTTATTACAGCATCCTCATATTTCTAATTTCTATCTTTCTAGTGGAATTTAAAAGTATCTCTATCTTCTCATCTCATTAGTAGCTTAACCATGCAAAACACCATTTTTTCATAAGTACAACCCGATGTGCCGATTACAAAATGTGAACACAGGATGGAATGGAGGAATGTTGATTGTTGGTATTACACTGGAACCATTAAAGTAATAATTCATCAATGCCACCCTGAAAGATTCATTGCAGCATAGGAAATCTAGCAAGTCAGGAGAGAATTTCCAAATGCTTAAGGAAACAAGTAGGGAAAGCACTTGAGGCCACAGAAATGTGATATTACAGAAGAATGTTTAAAATATCATGGACAGCCAAAAAAAGTAATGAGGATGTCCTGAGAGAGGCCAATACGCACAAGAAACTTACTTCACAAGCTAGAAAGAAGCTATCCACTTTTCTTGGGCATGTTATGAGAAGAGGAAAGCTAGAATATATCGTAACAACAGGTAAGATTGAAGGAAAAAAGAGATAGGAGAAGACAAGGAGAGCAAATACTGGACAGTTTGACATCGTGGCATGGAAGGAGGTCAACAACAGAATTGATAAATTGTACTGGAGACAGGAAGTTGTGGAGAGACATGATCTCCTATGCCATTAGGAATAGTACTTGAAGAAGAAAGGAAAAAATAACCAAGAACAAAACTCCACTAATACTTGACCTTATCAAAGGTCATGCTAGAGGCAAAAACTTTAGTACTATCATTCATTTAATCCTATCAAATTTTGTCCACTTTTTAGTTCCCTGTGCTTTTCCTAATACACTGACAATTTTTTTAAAAACATAAACAAATACATCAACCATTTAAGCTGTTAAACTTCATAAGCTGTGTAGACTACTTGTGTTTGATACAATATACTACTGCAGCTTGGTATGCTGTCATGTGTCTCTTGAAGATGTCTGTTACCTGCTCAATCCAACTGGCACAGTATAACTCTAACCCCCTAATCCTAACCCCAACTCTACCACCTAATACTAACCCTAACAACAATGAAAGGTCATGCCAAAGGGAAGTAACTCTAAACAAGAGATCTCTAAAATCGTATTTTGCCAGTATGTTAATGTGGTAACGGCGCAGAAAAAGTGAAGATTGTGTTCGAGAATGAGCTGATGTCTCTTCTACTTTTATTTGTCCATTTTTTTTATTTTTTGAAAGCTCTCATACATTTTTATACTACAGATGTGTGTAAGAAAGTGATTTTTCAGTATGTGTGACAATGGATTTCTCTCTTTTAGCATTAATGATGCGTGCAAAATATGAACAAACTAATTGTTTAAGGTTTGCCCTCATTAAGTGTCAGAATGAATGAAAGTTTAGACAAAGGGCAGAATGTCAGACAGGCCTGCATGCCCATTTCTCAATCCTTTTAATTCATTCACACTCCTGGGCCAATCTCTATTCCTGGTCACCTCTATGTGGAGGGCATATGACTATGCTGCTGGTTAATCAAGATTCATTCTCAAAGTGCCCAAACCAACTTCCTCTTTTAAATTTTGTTCTCTTGCTTAGTAAGACTTCCCACTCTGCTTAACTCTCATCTGTTCAATACATTCCTTCACTGGTGAAGTTAGACATGAAAACAATAATATGACTTATTCACCAGTACTAATTCATGAGTCTTTTATCCACGTACAAGGAAACTGAATCATTGTTTAAGTCAGCTATTTATAGATAACGTTATCTTTGACACTGAGATAGACATATGTAGCAAAATATGTGATGTTCAGAGCCATCTGTATCCCTATGTGAATGACTTACTTATGCTGGCACAGACTCTAAAATGGTTTATGTCCAGGGCTAACACTGATATACGAGTACAATGCTGGTATAAATATTGTATTTACCAATGTATTTGTTATTTGCTATTCAGATCTTACAATTAGAGTGAGCTGAAAGGTCATGCTATTGGCTTGTTGAGTGTTCTTGGTCTCAATCTTCCATCTCTGGTAAACATACTATTTTTACAGCTACTTGAACTCTTCCACCTGTTTCAGTTTGGCACTATCAACTTTGATGTTTATTTTCCTAGCATTTGACATTATTTTCTGTATTGATCGACATGTCATGTTCTTGGCAGGTGAAAGTTTATGAACATTTATAATGAAACTATACATCTACCCTGCTGTGCCTACCACTGTTACAAACAATGCTTCCCAACATGACTGGTGTTTAAAAAAATAACAGCTGGATGTGAACCCATGAAACAAAATGTCCAAATTAAAAAGAAAAGACAAAACGGTGGAATAGAGATAAGTGGATAAGTGGCCAGGACTGACAAGCTTTTGTCTCTGCCTTATGCATATGGACTGATAATGGTAAAATAATCATAGACAAAGTAAACATAAACAAGCATAAATGCCTAACACATGTAACATTTCACTATTATAAAATTAAAGAATGCATCACTGTTTATGTATGTGTATGTGTCTGGGTATATGTATTTATACACAAAGTTCTCAATCTTTGGGTTTGTGGATGTAAAGCAAAAGTACATACATGAGAGAGTTCTTTCACAACAATACATGTAAATAGTAGACGTTAAGGATCATGCTAAATCTCCCATTAGTACAAATATTTACAATGGTTTTTAATGATATTTCTGTATTAAGGTAACCTCCATCTAAGATGTTTTAACTGAATGATGCACTCTAATAAGACTCTTTCCTGTCCACCTCTTGATGTTATCTTCCCACTTATAGCACTGTCTTTCCCATATTTGTCTTCAACTCTGCCTTCTATTATGGTTTTCAGTAAGGTATTATGTCTTTTCACATGACCAAAATATTTTAGCTAATTTTGATCTTCATTAATTCTTCTCTTCATTTCTTGTTTTTCTAGGATTTCTTCGTTTTCTTCTCTTTCCATGAGACGTGCCCCATTCTTCTATATATCCACATCTTAAAGGACTCCGTTCTTTCTTCTAATTGCTTGTTCATGTTTCTATACCATACAATAATGAGGAATATACATAGTATTTGATGATTTTCAGTTTGAATTTATGAGTTAGTTGTTTAGATGTTAGCAAGTACAAAGATGTTAAATACGAGTTAAAAAATCAGGTGTTAGTGACAGAAATTTGTAAACATACAGTGACTGCATTAGAAAAACATTTTTTATCGTTTTCGCCTGCTTATCATTTGTACCATTTAAATAAAGATAATTAAAGTGACAAATATGACAGATTGCAACTTCAGGATACAACAGTAAACAAAAAAAAAAAAAACAGAAAGTCAACTTTTATCTTCAGTCATTCAGCTGATCATTTGTGGGTGGTGGACTAAGAAGGACAGTATTTTGTATGGCCGAAGTAATAAACTCTCTAGTCCTAAATAAATAAAGTCTGGTAAATTGTTTGTCTTCAGTTTATAAACACACAGAAACTGACACTACCTGGTGCAACATATTCTGGGGATCCCACACACAAACACAGGGAAAATACAAATGTTTTATTTCACATATTTCTCCATAAACTTTTTATGAAACTCTGAGCGCAGTGTGTCATTTATAAAGCCCCTTGATGTTCTTGACTCTTCCCCTTTAGCACAATTTTTGAATACAACATCGTCATCCCACCTGTAAGAAATGAAGATAAAATTATAATTATGCATGAGCTGATGCATGTCCAATTACACATACAAATGATTCTACCTACAGGTAGTTACAACACTACTTTTGTTCTAATGAATAAGGCCAAACTGCCCATATCTACTCACATTCAGCAATATAAAACAGATCTATATATAGTGTAGACAGTAACACAGCTCTCTTATCTATAGTTGAAACTTTCAAATGTGGAGTACATGAGAGTATTTTCAACAGCACTATAAAAATACAGTGAAGCCTGGATGAACAAGGCAATACAGGGTACATTTTAAAACTATGCTACCACAGTCAGGAAACAACTTTAATGACTTTCTTTCTCAGATACGTCTCACCCTGGAAAGATGGATAGAATTATCCAAGGTAGAAAAATCTTATGACGGTCTTTTTGATTTATTGCTACGCGATAAAGTTTTATCTTCTGTAAACCCAGCATTTCTTGCTTTTTTACATGAACGTAAACCTAAAAATATGACAGAAATGGATGAAAATTGCAAAAATTTCTGCACCGCACATCCAAACATGGATATTAGCAATACTCAGATTAAGGATGAATTTCCTGTTGCTTTTGCTATGCAGCAGAATAACTTTTCAAGACACCGTTCATTAAGTAACGACAGATCCTTTAAAAAGGGAAATAACGAGAATTTCAGTTCTTGTTATTTTTATAAGGGGAAACAATTCCAACAATTTTCTCCATATAATGTTTCTTGGGGTCAATCTCACAGATCACGAGATTTTGATAGCAATAATTTCAGAAATAATCAAGGAAACAATTATAAACAAAACTGGCGATCCAATTCGCAGTATTCACATAATCGACATGGTTCTCTGAACAGATCATTCGGTCAAATACATAACAGTAATACCAATAATTGGCGTTCTAACCAAGATTTTAATTCCAACAGTAACAGTAATTATAGCAATTTTAGAGAAAATAGTCAGAATCGATCGCGGCGAAGAGATAGATCTTCGAGCAGACCTCGTCATCAGTCTAATGTTGCTTTACTTGAGGCACAAACTAACAAAGATCAGGACAAAAATGTTAATCCACATAATGCAATGTCTTGTATTGATCTTGAGCAGGTAAAGGCTTGTCAAGAATGCTCTACGCTATTCCAGCCCAAGGCGATCACGACGCTGAGATGCGGACACATATTGCCAAGTCTCCCAGCAGTCTGTACAGCCACTTCTGCGTCAGTTCACCAGGGGAAAGGATGCCTTAAATTTAATAGAGGCTATGTTAACTCTATTCCTTGTACTATTTTATTTGATTCAGGATGCAGCACAGTCGGTGTACGGAATTCGCTGATCGACCCTTGTTGTGCTACAGGCAATACTGTCAAGTGTGTCACCTTCGGCGGCACTGTGGAAACCTTTCCTACAGCTATTGTTGATCTTAATACACCTTTTTTTTCAGGGAAGATACACGCATGCCTTCTTCAAAATCCAGTTAGCGATGTCATATTGGGTTGCATACCCGGTGTAAAAGAGTGTACCCCACAGCAAATTGCTGAATGGAAAGAGTAACATATTCAGGCTGCAAATGCAGTAGTTACCAGAGCGCAAGCTACTGATATGTTGCGTAATACACCTTCTGAACCTGCGATCAATGTTAATGATGATGTTGACACTCCTATTTCACGGGAGTCGTTTATAACATTGCAAAAAAATGATGCTTCATTGACCAGATTTTTTAAATTAGCTAATAACAAGACTACAAAAACTAATGCAAAATCTAGACATAATTTTGTACTCAAGAATGGGATATTGGTTAGAATTATACATGGCACTGATTCTTCATTACGGTCTCAGATTTTAGTACCTCTTTCTACGAGAGCTCGTATATTGCGTCACGCACACGACTCTCAATGCGCAGGCCATATGGGTTTTGCACGAACCAAATCTAGAGTGCTATCTGCATTCTATTGGCCAGGCGTTCACAGAGATGTGAATATCTACTGCCGTTCGTGTACGACATGTCAGGAGGTCAAAGTTCGGGGTCCATACCACGCAGCTCCTATTCAGGCGGCGGACATTCTGATCCGACCATTTGAGAAAATGGCTATTGATATCATTGGTCCTATGCAACCTTCTGCAAGAGGACATACACATATTCTCACCTGTATTGATATGTGTACGCGTTGGCCTGAGGCCATACCTCTGAAAAATACATCATCTGCTAGTGTTGCAGAGGCATTATGGTTGATCTTTTCGCGCTTAGTTTTTCCGCGTAAGATCTTATCTGACCATGGTGTTCAATTTGTATCTGAAGCTATGTCACAAGTCATGAAGTTGTTAGGTATTGACAGATCGCTTAGTTCGATCTACCACCCAATGTCCAATGGAGTAATTGAGCGTAAGAATAGGACACTCAAACAGTTACTAGGTAAGATTATGCAAGATCATCCTCAGGATTGGGACAGAGTCCTACCTTCTGCCCTCTTTGCGTATTGCGAGGTGCAAAACGAAGCAACCGGTTTCTCTCCGTATCAATTAGTCTTCGGCATCCAACCTCGTGGACCAATGTCTTTACTCCACGACTTACTCATTGAAGAGAATATTGAAGAGGAGACTCAATCCTCTTATGAGTATGTGATCTCTTTGAGAAAAAGGATCATAGATGCATGCAGGTTAGCTACCGCAGCATCTGAACATGCAAAAGAAAAAGCTAGACTTTTTGCAAACAAGTATAGACGTCTTCGTCAGCTTATTCCGGGTGATGAGGCATATGTATTATTGCCTTCTAAAAATAATCGTCTACTCATTACCTGGAGTGGCCCTTTTAGAATAATATCTAGAATTTCGGATGTCGACTACATTGTCGATGTAAAGGGCAAACATAAAACCTTTCACATTAATATGTTAAAGGAATACCATACACGTCCTGACTATCTTCAGTCAGTATTCCAGTCAACTGACGATCCTACACCTCCTATTCATCACTATACCACTTTAGCTGTCATTCAAGAAGAAGAGTCTTCTTTTCAAGACGTACCATTAACTATACCAGTGGTACCACTCCATCAGACTGAAAGTTGGAGTGATGTAACTATTTTTGCTAATCTTTCGGCTGATCAAAAACAGCAAGTCTCCTCAATTCTAAAATTTATCAGGATGTCCTCACTGACATACCAGGTCGTACGTCAGTTATTAAACATGACATTCTATTGACTGACGACACACCTATTCGAGTTCATCCATACCCTATCCCGTTACACTTTCGTGCTCAGGTTGATAAGGAGTTGGATGAAATGCTTCAATTAAAGATAATTGAACCTTCTATGTCACCATATTCTTCATCTATGGTGATCATCAGAAAAAAAGATAACAACATCCGTCTTTGTGTAGATTATAGAAAATTAAACAAAGCTACACAATTTGACGCGGAACCATTACCTTTGTTAGATGATTTATTAGTTAAACTGTCTGACTCTATTTACTTTTCTAAATTTGACCTGTCAAAAGGATATTGGCAAGTCCCATTGACAGAAAATGCAAAGCCACTTACTGCTTTCTCGACACCTCGGGGCCTATTCCAATGGAATTTTATGCCATTTGGGTTAATGAATGCTCCTGCCACTTTCGTGCGTATGATGCGCCGCATACTGTCACATCTTCACGATGTCATTGCATACATCGATGACATTTGTCTCTTTAGCAACTCATGGGATGAACATGTTCAGGGATTGAATACATTACTGTCCACGATACGGTCATTTAATCTAACAGCTAAGCCATCCAAGGCATTTGTGGGTTTTCACGACATATCATTTTTAGGCCACCGTATTGGTCATGGCAAATTATATACTGAGGACAGTAACGTCACGAAAATCCTGAACATTACAGCTCCTAAAACAAAGAAACAAGTACGATCTTTGTTAGGTCTAGTACAATTTTACGCTAAATTTATCCCTCATTTATCGACCATTACTGCTCCTTTCTCTTCATTGTTGAGGAAGGGCACAGCTAACGTGATTCGGTGGTCGGATGAACATCAAATCGCGTTGGATTCTATTAAGAATGTTTTTTCCAAACCTCCAGTTTTGATGCTACCTAATCCAAAAATTATTTTCATACTTCGCAGTGACGCGTCTAATTACGGAATAGGGAGCGTGTTACTTTAAGAATAATGTGGCACCTTGCATCCAGTGATGAATGTTTTAAGAAAGTTAACAGCAACGGAGCAGAAATACTCAGTTCTAGATAAGGAACTTCTTGCTTTAGTTTGGTCAATTACCAAACTGGAGCGTTATTTGTTGGGATCTCATTTCATTGTTGAGTCTGATCAAAAAGCACTCACTGCTCTCAACACAAAGGACGTCAAGTCAGCAAAATCTACCAGTTATGCAATAACGTTGCAACCGTATAGTTTTACCATACGTTCCATACCAGGATCACAAAACGTGTTAGCAGACTGTTTATCTAGGTGTCCAAGCGATCCAAGCGAGCAAATACGCCCTACAGAGATTGGAACCTCTACACAGACAGTCTTGTAATTGTAACGTAATGATCAAATAACTTTGATGATTTATTTAACGTCTACTCAAGTTATATCTTCACTGTATTGCGTATGGAAATGGATTATTCAGACTTTTAGTATTATAACTCAATAACAGTGTTGTGTCAATAACATTGACGTAAAGAAAATTAACTTTTGTATTAAATGGACAACATTTCCTTCTGAACGTTACATTGTGAATATAAACTTCCTTCTAAGATGATAGATACATACTTTTCCAAGTGGAGTTTGGAATCTTTCGGGATTACTCGGAAAATAACATTTCTATGTCGTTAGATTTTAATAAAACGGAACTAAATGTATTATTGACTGTTTTCGGAAATGATAATGGAACTTTTTAAGGTTATTAGAGATTATAATAACTGTGATTGGTAACAATTTTAAGACATGAATAATTGTGATTAAATATTAGCAATTAAGATAACTTAATTATTTATATATTTCACAGTGATTAGCAATAATAGTTCATATAATAGTTCTTAGAACTAAAAACCACCACTATTAGTGTATTATTTTGCACTCATAGTTAATTAGTGTCCCTAATTAATTTTAGAAACAGCTAAGTGTCTTGTTCACTTTGCGTGGTTCATTAATTGCTTTGATTACTTTACATGTTTTATTTGCATTTCTTCTTGATTGTTTATTAATTCACTTCTCATTTATGATGTAATTTCATCTTCATCATTTATAATTCACTTGTTGATTTTTTAGTTTGATGGTTTCACATCCTCGTTGTTTTAGTTTATCATCCTTCATACTTTTATTTCTTTTCTTGGTGCCACAATTATTCCAAATTGATGGAGTGTGGTTGAGATTTTTGTTTATTACACATTTTTGTTTGTTGATGTTGAATTTAATTCTACATCCTATTTGTCATTAGTATATATAAAGGGGGGTGTATTATTAGTACATGAATATGTAAATTTGATTCACCTTTCCGAGTTTATTAATGAGAAAAAAAAAATTAATAGAATTAATTTTTTTTAAGGCGTATTTGTAAGGTAACTGTTGCGTCCTTTTTTAAGTCCTAACAGACTTTAACAAAATAGACAGTCTCAGGTCCTGTCTTTGTTAAAAGTGTACGCACCAATTGAGATATAATACACTTTGTATATTAAATTTATTGTGCACGAGAACGCACATTTTTGGGGATTTTGAAATTAACGCGCTTGTTGTCAAACAAAGGCAGATGACGTATCTGCTTGGAGAATGAAGCAGGATTCCATAGCCAGACTGTGAGTCTGATGCTTTGTCCTTGATTTCGGACTTAGTGTACTTGCTTGATGACTGGCTCACTGCATTTAAGACATAGCCCCTTCGGTCATCAAAGCCAGGTAACGGATTTTATTAATCGATGATTTTCGTATGAAATTATTGCGTCTTCCTTCGTTCGTTGACCTCCAGCTGGTACTCGTACCACAGTAGTATCAGAAAGGATTGTAGTCACAACGTCTTTCATTGGAAGCTTTGAAAGTGTTCAAAGTATGAACATTGTTTATTTTTACTAATGGAATCTGCGCTATGAAATATTTATAACAGTCGCCTTGAAAGTGTCGGCGTATTATAGAGGTGACTCAAATATTATTATTATTTGTCTAGGCGTCAAGGTTGTCGTCCTTAGACATATATTGAAATCTTCTATGATGTTTAATCGTGAGGCTAACAAAAGTCAGGAATGTACTCATACAAGAGACCTCAGATGCAAGGAGACATAATGAGGAGGATCTCACAGCTATTGTCAAGGTCAAAAGGACAATTGAATGTCCATATTTAAATCTAACTGCCTCATCGTTCATATGTACTTTATATATTAATGCACCATGTTTAGGCCTAAGTTGATGGTGCAATACTATTGCGGATCTATCCATATATATATTTCAAGAACCATACTATGCCATATTTTACCGTCCTATTACGTGATGATTGTCATTCGTCTAAAGAAACCATTTCGTGTTGTCAACCGTGTCTCGTCAATAAATTTGCATGAACTTTTCCTCCAACGACTTGAGTATCTACGTATTGGCCTGTTTGGCATGCCTCTTGTTGGAGTATTGAAATTGAAGAAGTTAGACCAATTTTGACAATATATATTTATTCGCGTAAAAGTGTATTGGTGGCACTCCTTATTACCACTACAAGTAAAGACATCCTACCATCGGTAATAACCACCGTTACACTGCTGTTTACTTTCATCAATTTTATGTAATCCAAATGCAGAGTATTACCTTCGCTTTACTTTAAAATCTGTAGCAGACTGCTTTTCAGGTTGCATCAGTGGGTTACCCATGAGAATATTTTCCATCCTGATTCTTTCCTCCTCAACCTTCCTCTCTGCTTCCTACATTTAACAGAAAAAAAATATTAAAATATGAATAAGTTTCAATAATAAAATGATAAAGTAAAAATGTAGGAATGAGAAATACTGTAAATGTAACAAGTAATGTGATAGAAATTGGAGATAGGGTAGGATGTATATGTGAGCATGACTAATCGGTAGCGAACAAGGAAGTTAGAAAGACACAACAATCAATCTAATGAAGATATATGGAAACAAGAGAACACAAAGATTTGCCAAAGAAGGAGAAAACAAACAGCAAACCGAGGACATGACAACATATAAAGAAATTAAAGCAATGATAAAAATTGTTTCAAAGAAAAGTGATACACAGAACATTCAGAGTCTTATAAAACAGAGGAATACCACACCTTGTCAAGAAGAGACCGAATGGAAATTTTCAGACGGAGAACAAGCCATGAACATTTTTTTTAAACAATATGTTTAACAATTGATAAGCAGATGTGTGTCCACAACAGGAGAAAAAAGTAAACTGAAAATGTCCTAGAAGAATGCTGGCTCCACGGGAGAAGCTCACTGTCAGCATGGCCTTCACCAACTCACTTGAAGAAGAAACTGCATCTCATTCAGAGGGAGAAATTGTATGGTTCTAGAAACATGAGACAGACCGACCATTTATGAAAAAAGACAGAAATTATTATATAGTAAAAGCAAACATTGAAGAATCTAATCTTCTTCTTCTCAATCGCTGTTGTTTAGTAATGTCTACACAAGAAGTCTGGTTCTCTGGATGTATGTTGCTGTGGTTGAAAGTTCGTCAAGACTCCCAAAACAGCTTTGTGTGGATGTGCGTCTCTGTGGGCTAATGTTCAGTCTGCAATTGACTAAGCATGTGGCAGTCTTGCAGGATATGTTTGGCTGTCTGTGCTGCCTGTCCACACGTACATAGTGGTGATGGGACCAATCTCAGTCGGTATAAGTGACTGTTCAGTCTGTTATGTCCTGTTCTAATACGGAACAGGATCACCTGTTTTGCTCGAACAAGATAGTGATAGTTGTCACATTGTTGGTCAACTTTCCTGATGGCCTTGATAAGGGTCTTCTTTTTCTGGAAGGTGATTGTTTGTTCTTTTTGTTCCCGTGTTGTTCCCTCTTTTGCTAACGTATCTGCTCTCTCATTTCCTGGTATGCCACAGCGTGATGGTATCCACTGTAGCACTACCCTTCTTTTGATATTTACTTCACATAGGGCTTTATTTAACTCTGGCAGTTTATCATTGTTGAGGGCTTGCAGAACTGACATTGCATTGGTAAGGAATACAACCTGCTGACATTGGCTTATTGCGTTATTTATTATTCCTGCAGCAATGCTTAAGGCCTGTACTTCAGCAGAGTAGTTTGAACAGAATATTCCAGTTGGTGAACAGGTGGATTCGTTTTCTTTGTCTGGATAGACCACATAAACTCCTGCGCCTCCGTTCTTCACTGCTCTGGTTGCAGATCCATCAGTATATACTTGGATCCATGCTTCTCTGGGGTATAGTTCTTCAATCATGTCATATGCTGCTGTTTTCCTTTGGAGAGTATTTAGCTCTCCCATGGGCCAGGTAGCTTTTTGGTTGTTGTTTTTGTTGTTCTCCATGTCTCAGAGCCATACAATAGGACTGACTTCACATTTGAGTTGAAGATTCTTATTTTCGTGTTGGATCCGATTTCTCTTGATCTCCATATACAGTATTTCCCAATGCAATGAAAGCTCCTCTTGCTTTTTGTATTCTTAGTTTGATATCACTGCCTGTCCCTTCAACTTTGTCTATATTGCTACCAAGATATGTGTAAGATTCTACATCTTGTATTGGTGCTTCTTCAAGTTCAACCCTGTTATCATTACTTGCATTTATTCTCATTATTTGTCTTTTCCCTGTGTATTTTCAGACCCAATTGCTGTGACCTCTCATCGAGTGTTTTCAATTTGTCCTGTATCTGATTACGGTTATGGGACAGAAGAGCCAAGTCATCAGCAAAATCCAGATCATCCAACTGCTTAGTCAGAGTCCACTTGGGTGCTTGCGTAGAATAGAGGGATTAAAATGGTATGACAAGGTTACCAACGTGGAACTGAGGACAAGAACTAGACAAGTGCCAGTGGAACAAGAGATGAGAAGACGACTATGGCGATGGATAGGACACACAATGAGGAAACCTGTTGATAGCATTACAAGGCAGTCCTTGTTCTGGAACCCCCAAGGCAAGAGAGGCAGAGGTAGACCAAGAAGCACATGGAGAAGAGAGCTGGAAACAGAGGTGAAAATGATGAGGAGAACGTGGAAAGAACTTGAGATGATGGCATGTGACAGGAGGACTTGGCATGTGTTTGTTGAAGGCCTATGCTCCTTTGGGAGTGGAGGGTTATGAATTAATGGGCCAGGTGGTAGTTATGGAGGTCTTAATGCTGAAATTTTGATTTTGTTCCCATTTGGTTGGGAGGAGTGTTGGAATTATTTCCTTAGTGATGTCTGGTAGTTCATCCTTGTATGTTCTAATTAGTTTTTTGGACTGATGCACAAAACTAATTCTCTTCAACCTCCCACTGGCTAAATCTCTAAATCTAGTTTTCATTGGATGTGCTGGCATGTTCTTGTACTTTTCTGCTTGGATCAGGGTCTTAGTGTCTCGTCTGTAGAATAAAGGTGGAATGCCTGTGATTTTTTCCATTTCGTTTATTGGTGTGGTCTTCATGGCACCTGTGATCAACCGAAGCGCTTGATTTTGTACCTTATCCAAGGCTTGTAGGTGTGATTTGGCTGCTGTAGACCATGCTGCTGATCCATACTCTAATATTGGTCTTATTGCACCTGTATAAACTTTCTTTAGTGTCGTTTCGTTAGCTCCCCAACTTGATCCAGCTATTGTCCTCAGTGAGGCAAGTTTTCTTCTTGCTTTGGCCTCTGTTCTCTCGATGTGGGGCCTCCATGTCATTCTCTTATCTAATGTAATGCCCATGTACACCGATTCCTCGTCTGTTTGGGCATGTATATTTCCAAGTCGTATCTCTCCTGCTTTGTCTTTGTTTGAGAGCATGCAAAGTGTTGTTGAGGATTTTTCAGCGTTTATCTGCACCATCCATTTCTCTGCCCATGCTGCTATGTTGTCTGCTGCCCTTTGTATTCGCTTATTAGCGATAGTTAGATGTTCTTCTACACACCACACCACCAAGTTGTCAGCGTATAGGGCAGCTCTCACACCTTGTGGCAGATCGTGGATGAGGTCATTGATGAACACAAGAAACAGTGTGGGATACAATACTGAGCCTTGAGGAACTCCATGTTTTAGGAGGATTTTCTTGCTGTTGTGGCCTTCCATGGTGACTCTTGCTTTCCGATTGTGTAGGAATGACTGGATCCATTTTCTCATATTACCCTTCATTCCGTTTCTTTGCAGTTTTACTATTAACCCGTCTTTCCATACTTTGTCAAAAGCTTTTTGGAGATCTATCCACAGGGTAAAGACTTTTTTCTTTTCTTGGAAGGCATCTTCAACAATCTGGGACAGGTACGTG
Organism: Oreohelix idahoensis; assembly: GCA_024509875.1. Taxonomy (NCBI): domain Eukaryota; kingdom Metazoa; phylum Mollusca; class Gastropoda; order Stylommatophora; family Oreohelicidae; genus Oreohelix; species Oreohelix idahoensis. The sequence goes on along the minus strand of JAMPIV010018242.1, from coordinate 102,473 downwards.
ATTTGGTCTTCTGTGCTGCAGCACTCTCTAAACCCTGCTTGTTCTGGCACTAAAATTTTCTCGGATTCCAAGTACCATTTCAATCTTCTGTTGACCATCCTCTCCATTGTCTTACATACACAGCTATTTAGGCTTATTGGTCTGTAGCTGGTGGCCTTCCTGTTGTCTTTTCCTTTCTTTATGATGGGGCACATGAGCGCCTCTCTCCATGTTTGTGGCACACTGCCTGTCATCCAACTGTAGTTGTACACCTGCAACAGTTTGCTCATTGCTGTATATCCTAGGTGTTTGAGCATTTCGTTGGTTATACCATCCGGGCCTGGTGATTTCCTGTCTTTGAGTTTCCACAAGGCTGTTTTTAACTCTTCCATAGTGAATGGTTTGGACATGATGTCCGGACTGTTTTCATTAATTCTAGTGTGGATTATTTCTTGAAGAACGTCTTGTTGTCTGCATGAATTGACGGAGATGTTACTTTCATTTCTGTAGGATTCCGCAAATATGTCTGCTGCTTGTTTGCTGGTATATAGTTTACCTGCATCTTCTAGTGTAATTGTTTGTCATTGAGAATTGTTATCGTCATTCAATTGTTTAGTGAGTTTCCACAACTTTCTCCCTTCCTTTTCAAGGTTTAGTTTATATGTTTTTTTCCTTCCAGCTTCTCCTCTGGGCTTCTAGTTTTCCTTCGATGAATTTTGCTTTTGCCTTTTGTAGCATGATATGGTTCTGTTGGGATGGTTGTACCTCTGCAGTGTGCCGTGCTTCGTTCATGTCTTCATGTAGTTTTTGTAGTGTGTTGGACCAGTATGATACATAGTTCTTCCTCGCTCCTCTCGGTATTGTCTCCTTTGCTGCCTTGAGTACTCCATTATTAAAATCCCTGATGATTCTGTTAATGTCTCTGTCTAGTACCCTAATATCTTTTGTAAGCAGATTTGCTCTGTGTTGGTAAATGGGCCAATTTGCTTTTTTATAATTCCATCTTGGCTGACTTGGACTTGTATTAATTGTTCTATTAATTTTGATGAATACAGGGCGATGATCACTTCCACCGAGTTGTTCTCCTATTTCCGTTTCCACTATCCCAGCCAAATCAGGTGTGCAGAATGCCAGGTCTGGGGTAGAGGTGCTATGCCATCTTCTGGAGTAAAAGGTTGGAGTATCATTAATGTTGTTTAGAAGGGTTGGGTTATTGTCGTCTTGCCAGTGTTCTATCTCTTCGCCCCTTCTATCTAGCTGGTTGTATCCCCAGCTTTGGGAATGGCTGTTGAAGTCTCCCACCGCTAAAAAGTTGCCACTGGGGACGTCTATATTAGCCATGTTCAGTGGTATGTCACTGGGGCAGTAGAAGTTTAGGAGATCTAGTTCCAGAGTGTTATGTTTAAGATGGATTACTCGGTATTCTGCACCTTCTTTATGTCTTGGATTCTATAGCATTGAGGTTATTCCTTATCAGTGTTATTATGCCACCCTTCTTTCGATCTTTTCTGTCCGCTCTGAAGCATTGATAGCCCCGTATCTTAAAATGTTTTCCTTCCTGTAGGTGGGTTTCTTGTATGCAGCATATGCTTTCTTTCCGAAATAGGGTATTTTCTAATTCAGTCTGTTTGTTGTTGACTCCCTCTGCATTCCAATGCATGACATTCAGAGGGGTCATCGTCTTATCTGGTTGGCCAGTTACTTTCTCCTTTCGCCTCCTGGCTCCACTAGGCAGACTAAGGGGACCTCCAGTAGCTGAGGGTGGATTCTGTCGAGGCTCAGAATCCGGCACTGCTCCTGCCTGGAGGGACTTCACAGGGCGAGCACCATAATGATAATTTTTGGACATCTGTTGTGTAGACATATCAAACCTAGGCGGGTTGCATGGTACCATGGTTGCTGGTGCGCCTCCTGGCCTGGTACCTCTGACTTCAGCACCTGTTCTTAAGGCAGAGTGTGCTCATGCCTCCCCCTGTGGCTGGGGGATTTGACTTCGCCTTTACCTTGTTTGCTGACCCATTTTGCCTCCCAATGGGGTTAATACCCAACCTTCGGCAAGATTACTGGGTATAACGGGGTCCATCACGAGTAGGTGAGGTAGACTTGGGCAGGAGAGGCTAAGAGACATGTTGAGTCTTGTATTGCGCATCACTGCCCCATTTTGACCCCAAGAATCTAATGAGAAGAAAGTATGCAAAAACACCAAATGTTTACCATCTTTGCCTTCTCCTCTGTCCTCTCTTTCTTTATTCTCTGCAACTCTGCTAACAACTCAGCTGTGTCATCTTCATCATCAGAATTTTCTTCATCCTCCTGAATTGTTGGAATTAATAGAAAAAAACAATATATAATTAAAGAAGCATTATCTATGAACAAAGAAAATTAGATTTCTCAAACAAAATTTTCAAGAATTTACTGTAACCAGTCAAAATTACAGTATAATTATGTTCACCAATGCCCACTGCTAGCTAATCAATTGGCCACTGCTAGCTAATCACGAAGTACATAGCAGAAATTAAATGTGACTGAATTTTCACATGGTATTTGTCCTACAGTTAAGATTCCTTGTAATTTTAACATTTCAATTGTTACTTCAAAAATGTAAAAAGTTTAAACAATAATGGATTCCAGTACAGTACATACATACTGTTTCATTTGTGTTCAATATGTCTGATAATTACATGTAGTTAATAAATGTTGTTAACTACAAGGGGATTGACATAAGTCTTGGGCCTGACCATGAAGGACGTCACAGAGAGCTGAAATTTTGTATAGTGTTTATTCCTTTTCAATATAGCCACCGTCTGAATTGACACACTTCTGCCATCTCTGCTTGACCTTGAAAAGACCTTGGGAGTAGAACACCCTATTTTTCAAACTAAACCAGTCATCACATGCCAGTATAACCTCTTTATCGCTGTCAAAATGATTTCTTTTAGCTGTTTTTTTAAGATTTGGGAATAGAAAAAAGTCTGATGGAGCCAAATCTGGAGAATATGGTGGGTGTGGAAGAATTTCAATACTCAAATCATTGGCTGCTAGCTGCACAAGCCGTGCTTTGTGAGAGGGCGCGTTGTCTTGAAGCAAAGGAAGATTTTGAGTGCGCGTTATCCCTCGTTTCCTGGTCACAACCTTTCTTAGTTTGGTGAGAAGATCTGTATAGTACTGTCCATTAACTGTGTTGCCACGAGGCAGATAATCTTTCAAAAGGACACCTTTGCCATCTCAAAAAACAGTCAGCATCACTTTTCCTGCAGATTTCTGTGCTCTCGGCTTGACAGGTGTTGGGGAGCCCGGGGTTTTCCATTGTATGCTGGCAATTTTGGATTCGGGGTCATAATGGTGTACCCAAGTCTCATCTACTGTCACTATGGTCTCCAAAAATTTTTTTGACTGACACTTTTTGAGCAATTGTTGACAGCAATTTACCCTTGTTTGCTTCTGTTCACGTGTCAACAGTTGCGGAACCCAGCGTGCACACACTTTTCTTATGTTCAGTCTGTTGTGTAAAATTCTATAAACTGTTCTTTCATTTAGTTTTACTCTACTATCTATCTCCACAATTGTCATTTTTCGATCCTGGTCAATGATTTTGTTCACTCTTGTTGCATTTTCATCGTTGCACTCTGAGGCTGGTCTACCAGATCTTGGCAGATCAGCAACATTTGAGCGGCCGCACTTAAACTGTTGACACCAGTTTTTTACCGAAGTATATGAAGGACAAGAATCACGAAACACTGGTTCCATCTCCCTGTGTATTTCTGTAGGTGTTTTTCCCTGAAACATCAGAAATTTTATGACAGCTGTGGCCTCCTTCTTTTCCATTGTTTTGTCAAATCTTTGGAGCAGCAGAGCCGGTCAATAGGGTACACTGCGCCATGCACCGTAGCGGGAAAACCCATTGAAGAAACAAACGCGTACTTTACACATTCAGTGCAAATATGATGAACTTTAAATGTGCCAAGTTTCATCTTCCTCCTGTGACTCCTTCATGGTCAGGCCCAAGACTTATGTCAATCCCCTTGTATTTAGTTTTTTATCACTTTTTACTTTATTTTTCTACAGCTTAGAAATTAATTAATTTGATTTCTATTAATTCTTATAGGAAATCAATTTTTGTTTAGCGCTTTTTCAGTTAGAGCTAGATTTTTCAAGAAAGAATTAAATTGCTATGCGCGTGATTCCTGTATTAGAATATTTTCAAGCATGCAACTCTTCCTTCATTGTAGAATAGGTGTTAAAAAATAAGCCTACCTAAGGAAATACATATAACAAAGCAATATGACAGATAGTCAAAGTATGAAAATATCATCATCATCATACAACTGCTGACAAAACCATTATTAGAAAATTAAGTAAAGTAAAAGTAACCTATATCATCTGCAGTTATGAATCAAAAATATGAAATTAAACAGAAATCCATGTCTCGCACACACTCACACATAAATATAATTATTTAAGATATTTAAAAAAACAAACAATTTGAATTTTACAATAATTAAATGGCAGTAATTTAATATATTACCTATACATTTTTTTATATCCATATATGGGACCTAAGACGCGCCAACAGTGAGGAATGCAGTCAGCGACCCATAGCTAGACTGCTTGCGTCAGGGTCAGCGAACCAGAGCTGACCAAGACCCTTCTCCACCTCCAAGTGGTGGTCCTGGAAACAGGCTGCTTCACTGCAGTCTGGCAGAGAGAGTAGGGATCGAAGTGGGAAGGCAAACCCGGTCCCACAAAATGCCGTGCTGAAGTCGGATGTGTCGGCCGAAAGGTGCAAATATCACAGTTTTGCTGTAAACGGACGCAACGCAACCCACGTCCTTTTCAGGACGAACGCAGAAGAAGAAGATATCCATATATTCTATATATATATTTTTTTCCTAGTTCATTACTATTTTATCTAGCAATTGTTATTATTATTTGATATTTTCACTGCCTATCACTTCCCATGCATTTTCCTTCTCTTTACCCTCTATCCTACTGTTTCATTCTTCTGGTTAAGTTTTTTTTCCCCAGTGTATTTCTGACAAAGCATTTACCAGAGTGGCAGCTAGGAATCTTCATTAGCAAAAAATATCCTTTTTAATTTTTAACAGAAAAATAACAATAAACATCATCCAATGTTATGCACCAACCAATGACAAAGAAGAATCTTTGAAAGAAGAACTTTACACCAGACTACAAAATATCACTAACAGAAAGAGAAGAAAAATGTCAGAAATGTGATGGGTGACCTAAATGCAAAGATAGGAAGGAACAGACAATAATTCCTTTGAAGAAATCATGGGAACACACGGGCTTGAGATAATGAATGAGCATGGAGAACTATTTACAAACTTCTTTGGTTCAAACCATCTGGTAATAGAAGGAAGCATGTTTCCTCATAAAAAAGCACAAAAGGCAACATGGATATCAACAGATCACAGAAAATCATAATGATCACATATGCATAAAAAAGAAGTTTAGATTATCATTACATGACTTAAACAGTATGTAGAGGAGCAGATGTGGCATCAGATGATCATCTTCTGTTAGCCAAAATAAAAATAAAACTCAAACAATACATAGCTACAGACAACTGTTTAATGTTGGACATTGAAGAAATCAAGACACCAGTAACAAATTTAGTCATAATATCCAACAAGTCACAAGTGCTCCAATATGGAATGAGAAGTTGAGAAAAACTGCAAAAAGAAAATGCCAGCACAAAGTATGTATAACAACAAAATCATCAATAAGATAAAAGATACAACAAAGCAAATTTAAACAGAAGCGAAACCAAAGTTCCAAAGCCAAGGCCCATGAAGTGTACATGGAAGGGAACATAGGGTAAGGAGAAACATCAGAAGATACAAGAAGAAATATACGCTGGCAAAAGGCAGAGGAAGATGCAGCCAAAGGAAATACAAGGAACCGGTTCTAAGGTACAAAGAAGCTAACAGGGATATACAAGCAAGCGCAAACTACCTCATCAAAGACAAGAATGGAACGTTTAGTAATATAAAAGAGGAAATGGACAGAACATTCTGAGGAACTTATGAATAAAGCAACTCCACAAAATCGCCCAAACATCCAGCCAGCAGAAGAAAAGCTACAAGTTAATTGTGAAAGACCAACTTAGGAAGAAATAAAGACATAAAGCTCCAAGATGGAAAAGCTGCTGGTCCAGATAGCATTCCAGCAGAGACCATCAAAGCAGATATTAACCCCTCTACAGCAATGCTATAAAAATTACTTGGATAAGTCTGGTATGAGAAGACATTCCAGCAGAATGGAAGGAAGGATATCTGGTCAAGTTGCCTAAGAAAGGAGATTTACAAGAGTGCCCAAACTACAGAAGAATAATGTTACTATTAGTGCCAGGGGAAACTGTGAAACAGGATTATCCATACGAGATTTTAAAAGTCCACAGGTAGACAACTGAGAGGTGAACAAGCAGGTTTTCAACAAAACAGATTATGTGCAGACCAGATAGCCACACAGCGAATAATAGTTGAACAAAGTTTAGAACTGAACTCATCTTTACTGTAGATTTGGGGACTATGAAAATGCAACTCATATGTGTTGGCAGAGAATCACTGCTGAAATTGATTAGGCATTATGGAGTCCCCATGAAGATCATTAATTTAATAATGAAAACATATGAAGACACAACAAGGATAATTCTTCAAGAAGGACAATTTATAGAACCGTTTGAGAGAGGAATTGAGTTGTGACTAATCACTACTTGACTCTTATCACTATTTCTCTTCTTACTGGCCATAGACTGGATAAATAAATTATCAATATCAGACAACAGAAATGGAATTCAATGGACCTGACGATCTAGATTTTGCAGACGACCTTGCTCTTTTGTCCCTTAACAATAACCAGATGGAAGACAAATTTAAAATAACTGATGGGAGGTCACAGCAATTGGTTCTGAAAATACACAGGGACAAGACAAAGATAATGAAAATAAATGCAGGAAATGATGACAAGACAGAACTTGAAGAAATACCCCATCAAGATGTACAATCATTCACATGTCTTGGCAGTAATATAGACAGAGTTGGAGGGACAGACACTGATATTAAAAATAAGGATACATGAGGAGCTTTCACCACGTTGTGAAATATATGGAAATCAAGTAGAACAGAACAATAAGAATCTTCAACTCAAATGTCAAGTCAGTCCTATTGTATGGCTCTGAAACGTGGAAAACAACAAGCAAGAAGTCAAGAGACTTTCATAAATGGATTGAAATGGTACAACAAGGTCACCAATAAGGAACTGGTGACAAGAACCAGTGGAACAAGAAATCAGAGGTCAATGAAGATGGATATGACACTCACCTGCTGACAGCGTTACTAAACAGTCCTTATTCTGGAGTACCCAGGGTAAGAGAAGCAGAGGTAGATTGATAAACACACAGAGAAGAAAACTGGAGACAGAAATAAAAAGGATGAGGCAGACATGGAAAGGCCTTGAGCTGATGTCATGTGACACAAAAACTTGACTGATGTCATGTGACACAAAGACTTGACTGATGTCATGTGACACAAAGACTTGACTGATGGCATGTGACACAAATACTTGACTGATGGCATGTGACACACAGACTTGACTGATGGCATGTGACACAAAGACTTGACTGATGGCATGTGACACAAAGACTTGACTGATGTCATGCGACACAAAGACTTGACACACATTGTCATTAGGGAGCTGAAAGGTAATTATGATATATCAAAACTTGTTATGTGGAAAGCAAAGTTCAACAATAAATTAATACATACTTCATCATCCACAGGGTCATCAGCATCTAGATTTGCTGCAGGAATCTGCTCAATACGTGGTCTCTTGCTACTACTGCCAGACTCTGAAACATATGTATTATAACAGCGTGTATGTCTAAATCACTTATTATTATCAAGTGCTGTGTCAATTGGTGTAAGAAATCACATTTCTCCACAGCATTTATTTTGCTGTCTTCTTAACAGTTCTATCAACGACTCTCCCCATGGTATGTTTCGAGATTCTCAGTTTTTTCTTTATCATCCTGTACCTCTGTTCTCATCAACTGTTACAATGTTGATTACTGCTTTTCTTTTCTCAAAATGTGTCCAATGTAAATGGATTTCTTTCTGATTTTTATATTTTTTTCACTGCTCACTGGTTCCTTTCAAAACTTTACATCCTGAATTTTAGCTGTTGTGAAATTTTGAACATTCGTAGGTAAAAACCACACCTTTTTTGTACTTTAGGGATCATGTTTGTTCACTGTTATGACACATAAAATTAACCCACATGAATTATTTGTGTGTCTATTTAAGCATAAAAATGTTAATAAAAACATTTATATTTTTCAGTCATGTCAACGGGGCCAAAGAAAAGTAAATCTTCATCCAACCAATTATGTTGCAGAATACAACTATAGGAGATTGAAGCAGAATACAACTATAGGGGGTTGAGCATGTGGTGAGCTACCTCATCTTGTACAAACTTAAGTCAAAACAGAAATTGTCAACAACATGAACAAGTCATTCAGAGCAAATAATTGATGTAATCAACTCAACTATCCAAGACTGAAGTTCCTCTATTAAGGTAGTTTAAGATGCAGTTCAGAGATAAACTAAGTGTGCATTGCTGACTTGCCTTTATTTCTCCAGGAAAATCTCCAGCTGAAAACTGCACAGCTGGCAGCAGAAATAAGAAATACAAAACTCAGATACTGGGACTGAGCGAAAAATAAATGGAGGGAACTGTTAAAAAATTAAGTAAACACTACAGAATTGAGCTAACAATCCTCAGGTCAGTGCAGATGAAAGTGCAACAGTCTGTCTTTGGCTTCTTGATCTCTCTAGGATGATCCAGTTTAATATTTTCACTGGCACTAACAGTGACCTTATTTCTCTTGAATATGTGCACTCTTGTAAACCTCCTTTCTTGAGCAACTTGACCAGATATGCTTCCTATCAATGTACAGCTGTGTTTCTTCTTATACTCCTTCATTTACATATACTCATATGTTATGGACCTAGGCTTTAGAAATACTGGTCTTACTTGTTTAAATATGCCTGCTTATTTTTTACATTTTATCTTTTTGATATGCTTTGTTGTTATTTGTGCGTGTACTGGGATCCCCTTCTTTCAAGAACTTTTCTGCATTCCTCTTTTTGACTTCTTGTCAGTAATCTGTATTTGCTTCATCTTCATGTGCTGAGGTCGGCGTCTGTGGCCTAATGGATATGAACGCAGTTTCATAATCCAGATATACCAGGTTCGAAACCTGCTGCAGGCGGTTTGGTAGCAGATCGCTTTGTGTGGATTTTTAACAATGGTATAAGCGCCGTACCGTTCAGAAAGCAATGGCAAACTACTGAATGAAAAAAATTGCCTAGAAAAATCACAAACAGCCAATAAAAGCTGGGGTTGATTGCCACGTCCTGTAAAGGATAAGCAACTAACTATTTTTTTTTTTTCATGTGCTGAGACATCTAACAGGCATATATTTATGTCAAAATATTATTACATAAATTTTTTTTTTTTTCACTTCTTGGTTTCTAAGATATCCATATATTTGTTGTTGTAGATATTTATATATGGGACACTTTAGGGAAAAAACCCTCAAGCAATACACAACAAAAGTAATTTAGTGATAGTGAAAAAAAACATACATTAGAATTAATAACATGAGAGACAGAAATGAACAAGAAAACAACACATCAGAAATGAAAATATATTATTAAATGCACCAGTGCACCTAATTCCAAAAATAAAAAGCATCTCTGGATCCAAGAGCACTAGTAATAAACAATCAAAATTCTAAAAACTCCACATAAAGAATCTTACTCTAAGAATGCCCAATACAGTTACTTTTCCATAAGACATACAGTAGGAGTCTAAATACATTTGCCCATCATGCAGTAAAATACACTAATAGACTGACCACAATATAAATACAGCCTATTCAAGACACTATAGATAACAGGAAATGAAGAGATGTGAGCAGGAATGGGGGCAGAGGTTGGAGAACTGCAGCCCCCAAGGATTAAGACTGTTTTTAAGAATGGAAAGGTCAAGTTAAAACATTTCTCCATCATTCATGTTCAGGATGACAGTAAAACAGCTAAGCCAGGAGTTCATTTCATCAGGTCTGGACATTGTTGCAATGCCAGCCAGCACTTGATGATGATGATGGTCCTTTACTAGTATTCTCATTCATGCTAACCAAGCCGTGAGGAATGAAAGCTATTGCCATTATTGCCCATAATGGACAAACATTGTTGTAACACTGTAAATGGGCCTAATAGGACATCTTATGGGCCTAATAGGGCATCTTATGGGCCTAAAAGGACATCTTATGGACCTAATAAGACATCTTCATGAATAAATGAATTCAAAACTCACCTCGCCCTCTGTCTCTTTTATCCCTTGACCTTTCCCTCTCCTCCAACTCGCGACGGAAGTCACGTCCCCTAAGCTCATCCTGTGTGCCCTGACCATCCTGCCTGAATTAGAGTAGGGGAAAAAAGCTTTCATAAATTATAACACCTAACGTAATGTTATCATTTCCTACGAAATAAAGAAATTTTTAATGTTCACAATTATTCATCGATTTACACTGTTTAAGTAGACGTCTTAATTCATTATGAATCATACAGCTTTTAACAGCCATGATGCCATATATACCTGTGAGTCCCTGCAGAATTATAAAGACAAACTTGTCAGACATGAGTGCCAACAAAAATTGAGGAGAAAAAAGATTACACTTGGCAGTTGTTTAGCTGTGTCTGCTGAAATTATCACTCTTTCACAGCGAATGTCAAGCAGATGAATTTGTACGTGTTTTGTAAGTTTTGGATAAGCAACAACTTTCTACTTTTTTTGTGGTAAGTTCTAGGCAAGCAAGCAGCATAATGTCTCATATGGATTGGTACAGTTTCTGTAACTTTGCTAATGTGAAGGGTTTAACCTGTTGAAGTGTTTGTGGAGTCTCATGTGGTCGGTCCGAGTCAGAAGACTCCATGCATCGTACTTTGTGATGTTGTCATGTCTGAGTGGGTCATTTCTTTATACATAAGACATCCAGTAGACCCTTTCACCTATCAGTACAGTCATTACTCTATAAAGCTGTTGACTCACTGTTTGCTTTTATGTTTATTTCATGAGCCTTAGCTCTCAAACTTTGGTCTTGATTCTGTTCAAATCTGCTTCCTCATGTTTTTCCATCTTCTATTTTGTTGACGCTTTTAGGTATGAGTGTTTTGTGTTGGCAGTTACTTTTTATTTCCATGAACTTCTCCATATGACCCATTCTGTATTTTTCAGTGGTCTTCTGTGTTTGTTTCAAGTTGCTGAAGCACTTGATACTAGGGATGCACCGAATATTCGATTTGTATTCGATTCGGTAGCGAATAGTGCATTCAATGACCTATTAGTATTCGGCCAAATAGTACGCTGCAATCGAATACGAATAGCCAGCAACACGTTTTCAGACAACAGATGTCATCTTTTGGCAGAGAATGTTAAGAGACTGGTTTTTTTTTTAAGCGAATGCATGTTTCATGCAGCAATGACTTCTGAACTGAATTTAAAAACTGATTAGTGGTTAGTTAGTAGCATTAAATAGTTCCAAGATATTTGCCCCATTTTTGTAACGCTGAAACACTTTGAAACATCACGTGTTTGTTGTTAATTACTTTATAATTAATAAAAATGTCAGCAGACCTATTTGAACACAACTTATTATGCCGAACGTTCACTCACTATTCATATTCAGCTGAATAGTTAAAGGCCTCTATTCGTATTCGGCCGAATAGTAAAAACCACAGTTCGGTACATCCTTACTTGATGCTGGATAAAGCTAAATTTGTTCTTTTGCTTCTTAATTTTTGAGATATTGCATGTTAAAGTGTTGTTTGTAGCTATGTGTTGCTGTACATCTTCTGAGTTTCAGCCTTCTTTAGGCTAACGGAAAATGGTGATCTGTTGCCACATCTGCTCCTTAACATATTTTTATGTCATGCAATGATGATCTAATCTTGTTTTTGCACATTTGACCAATATGATTTTCTGTTCCATGGTCTTGTGACATCCATGTTTTTTTTAGACCTGAATGTGGAAACATTCTTCCAACAAGCTGATCTGCAGAACATATGTTTACGACTACTCTCCATTTTTGTACAACGTTCCAAGTCCATTTTCTCCCAAAATCTCTTTAAAAACAAGGCAGTGGATCAATGTAAACAACAGAAAGGATGGAAAAAAGAATAAGTAACAGACAAAAAGATCCAATACAAATCAACGATCAGATGACTGAAGAACTGCACAGCTTCATTCATCTGGGAAATAACTTCAACAAAGTAGAATCATGATGCCAATGCCAGGACTAATAAAGCAAGATCTGCCTAAGCCTCATGCTAACCAATATGGAACTTTTACAGGAATACAAAATTAGGGTGTTCAGAAAAAATGTAATGAAGGATTAAATATCACAATGTAATGTATCACAATCAAGCACATTTGTGACTCATCATCATCATTAGTTGCCATCTCCACAACGTAGGTTGGCTGTAATGGATCTCCAACGTCTTCTGTCTCTTGTCTTGGTGGTGCACTCTGATAGACTCTTTCCTGTCCATCTCTTGATGTTATCTTCCCACTTATAGCGCTGTCTTCCCCTTGCACGTTTGCCTTCAACTCTCCCTTCTGTTATGGTCTTCTGCAAGGTGTTATGCCTTTTTATGTGGCCAAAGTATTTTAGCTGCCGAACTTTGACCTCTCTCATTAGTTCTCTTTTCATACCTAGATTTTCTAGGACCTCCTTATTTGTTTTCATCTCTTTCCATGAGATACGCCCCATTCTTCTATATATCCACATTTCAAGAGCCTCAATTCTTTCTTCCAAATGCTTATTCATCATCCATGTTTCTGCACCATACAGAAATGCAGAATATATATAACACTTTATGATTCTCAGTTTTAATTTGTGAGATAACTGTTTGGATGTCAGTATATGTTTCATGTTGTTGAATGTAGCTTTGGCCATTCCTATTCTCTTCTTGATTTCTGTTTCACATCTGCCATCTTCTGTTATTATATGACCAAGATATACGTAGCTCTTGACTTGTTCCAGGATTTTCCCATTTACGCTTATCTTTAATGTGGGTTTATCGTCTCTTTTGCTAATTATCATAGTTTTTGTTTTCTCAATACTAATGTCGAGTCCATATTCCTGACTTATACTGTTCACTTGCTTCACTAGTTCTTGTAACTCCTGTTCGCTTTCAGCTAACAACACGGTATCATCTGCATATCTAAGGTTGTTTATTGACCTTCCACTGATGTTCAGTCCTGGTATTTCCTGTATCTGTTTGAAAATTTTTTTCGGTGTATAAATTAAATAGGCAGGGGGACAGCACACAACCTTGTCTGACACCTCTTTTTATGTCTATGTATGGTGAATAATTCCTTCCCGATCTTACTGTGGCAGTTTGCTCCCAATAAAGGTTACTGAGTATTCTTATATCTTTTCCATCAATACCTATGCCTTCGAGGCATTCAATTATTTTCTCATGATGGACTCAGTCAAAAGCCTTCTTATAGTCAATGAAGCACATATACATACTTTTTTGGACCTCTGTATATTTTTCTGCTAATATTCTTAGGCAAAATATTGCCTCTCTTGTTCCACTGTTCCGTCTAAAACCAAACTGTTCTTCTTGGATTTCGCTGTTTACTCTACTTTACATTTGTGACTGCTGGACATAATAGAATTTTAACACAGAACGGCTAAATGAAATTTCAAAATGCCTAATTCCAACGACACAAGTTCAAGTTTTCAGCAATTTGCCATGCTTACAAAAGATTTTCTGAAATCAGTAACTGACATTCATTAAATGACATATTTTAACTGACACCAAATTAGGAAATAAATTACCTGTATTTTGATTTTGTATGTGAAGGCAGATCCCGACTTGAGTACTGTTTAGAGAGGGCACTCAGATCACCTTCTCCTTTCCCTCTACCTCCTTTGGCAGTGTCCCATGTGGGGCGTGCTGCAGTTGTCATCTTAAACAGTTAAAGTAATCTGAAAAACAGTTAAAGTAATCTGAAAAACAGTTAAAGTAATCTGAAAAACAGTTAAAGTAATCTGAAAAACAGTTAACATTGTCGTGAAAGGATAATACATAGGAACTCATTTTCTGATGGCCACAGACCATTTACTTTCAAGGAATATTTCACAATGACATGAAGGCACAGAATTCATACTTCAAATTGTAGTTTGCTAAAACAAATTGGTTAAAAGGCTACCGACACTAATGCTCTAATCCAGGGGTGTCCAACCTTTTAAAGTCATGTGCCACTTTGTCAGTTCTAGCAGGTCCCGGAGGCCGGACTTAAATAAAATTGTCAGCGCGCACACACAACCATATATGACTATAAGATATGGTTCGTACAAATTTAAACTCTGAACTAAAGAAGCAGTTATTTTTTTACACAGTAGTAAATTAAAATGCCAGTTATTTTAATTTAGCGACCTAAAGTCTGTTTTTAAAATTCACGTATCGATATTAAATCTGATTTAAAAGTTGCACTGACTAGGCGTGGTGTATTTAATTAGAGACCTGGTACTGTCCTTTCTTACACAAGTTGTAAATGTCAGCACCTACAGCTGACGTAGCGATTCGAAGAATTCTAGATAGATGTTCATCTCAGTACTGATCTTGATTTTGTTTTTCTTTCTTGAGAAAAGTTATTCAAAAAGTGTTCCAAAAATGTGACATATGTTGGTAGGCATTAGGATATGTTTCAGGAGAAACACATTTGCTGCAAAATTATTGATCTGACACTTTCTTCAGGTTACTGTTATTTTGAATGTCAAGAAGTTCCATCCGGACCAAGTTAGAAGCGTTAAACAGTCAACTCAAAATGGACAGCAAACAGTTGCATTATTTTTATTTAAATTTTTATATCTTGCTTTGAGTTAATCTGCCAGTTTATTAATTGATGGAATACTTCTCGGGTCCCAAGCCCGGATGAAAAAGGAGGAGGGCGGCCTGCATGGAGGCCGTAAGGAAAAGGCACAACAGGCCAATCACCTGTTTGCTTTAAATCACGATTACGAGCAATACAAGAGAGAAAACCGGACTGATTCTAAAGGCGACGAACTGGAACGGACTACGGACTACGACTTATGGAACTTGGAACACAAGAAGTATAAATGGGAAGGAAGAGGAGCTGGTGGAAGAGATGAGGAAAGCAAAACTAGAAATCCTGGCTATAACAGAAACAAAGAAAAAAGGACAAGGAGTCATGGATCTCGATGGCAACACGTTGCTCTACAGTGGTGTACCCATATCTGAAAGAGCTAAAGGGGGCGTGGGTTGCATTGTGGCCCAAAATCAAAAAGATAGTATCAAGGGATGGAACTTTTGTCTCGGAGCGCCTTATGGTTGTAAAACTAAAAGAAGGAGAAACCATAGTCAACCTGGTCATAGTGTATGGGCCAAATGAGGATGAGAGAGCAGAGGTCAAGGAGGAATTCTTCGAGCTGCTTCAAAGGACAGTGGATGACTGCCTAGATGAAGTTATCATGCTCGGAGATTTTAATGCCAGAGTTGGAAATGACCATGCTAGATGGGGTGGAGTTATCGGAAGATATGGAGAAGATACTCTCAATGACAATGGAAAGCGACTCCTTAGATTCTGCAGTGAGCAGAATCTGATCATTACCAACACAAAGTTCCCCCATAAGCGCATACATGCATACACTAGATGTGAACCAACCAAGAATGAGAAGTCAGTGATCGACTATGCCATTGTTCGGAGAAGCTCATTCAGATATGTCCGAGATGCAAGAGTCTGGAGGGGGCCAGAGATTGGAAGTGATCACTACCTGCTAACAATCAAACGAACAACTGAAAGAGTTGCTCAGCCTAGGAACTGCCCAACATCACGCAAGAAACCAAGTAAACAAACAGGAGAAATGAGCATTAGGACCTACAAGCTGAGAGAGCCAGAAATTAAGACCAGATATCAGGGGCTTATTGCTACAGCAGTGAGCAACACAGAAGAACGACCTGATGACTTGGAAACCCTCTGGAATAAATTCAAGGATATCATAAAGACAGCTGCTGCAGAAGCATGCGGTGAAGTCCGACTTGGGAACCAGAGAAAGAGGACACCTTGGTGGACAGAGGAAGTCAAAGAGAAAATAAGAGAGAAGAAAATGGCATGGAAACAATACTTAGGAGCTAAAAACACAACAGGACAAATGGAAAAATATAGAGAATATGTGACACTCAGAACAGAAGCAAAGAACAAAGTGCTAGCAGCAAAACAGAAGTCCTGGGAAGAATTTGGAGAAAAGCTAGAAAAAGATGCACAAGAAAACCAGAAATTGTTCTATAAGACCCTAAAGAACATGAGGAAGGAAAAACAATGCCCTCTCAAATTTATAAAGGACAAGCAAGGCAAATTGCTTACTGCCCCGAAGGAAGTAATGGAAAGATGGAAAGAATATTTCTCAGAACTCCTTGATGGTGAGCAAGGTCAAGCATCAGAAATGATAACCACTAGCACAGAAGATGAAACAAATGGTGATGAAGATGACATAAAGATGGAAGAACTGAAGGCAGCACTGGAGAAAATCAAGATGGGCAAAGCAGCAGGGCATGATGGTATAACACCAGAAATGGTTAAGTACATGGGAGCATCAGGCGACCTATTACTCTTAAGGGTCCTACAGGCAGCATGGTGCAACAAGACCATACCAAAGGATTGGGAGATTGCCATCATAACACCAATTTTCAAAAAGGGTGACACTCGACAGTGTGGAAACCATAGAGGCATATCCCTTCTCAGTGTCCCTGGTAAAATCTACTCTAGAATCCTAGAGCAGAGACTCCGACGCCTAGCTGAGCCACAATTGGATGAGGTCCAGTGCGGATTCCGAGCAAACCGAAGTACTCAAGACCTAATCTTCACACTCAGACAGCTGAGTGAAAAGGCCCTTGAGTATAAGAGTGAGATCCATCTTTGTTTCATAGATCTGGAAAAGGCGTTTGACAGGGTCCCCTGGAGCAAACTTTGGGACTGTTTGGCAAGGAAGAATATTCCAGCACCTCTGATTCATGCTATACAGAGCTTCTACAAGTCTTGCAGAAATTATGTGAGGACAGCAAACCATAAGTCAGAAGAGTTCAGGACCACCACTGGTGTAAGACAAGGTGATATCCTATCACCTTACCTCTTCATACTCCTTATGGACGATGTCATCAAGGCATGTAAGGAGAGAACAAGAAAGTATTCAGTGGGGTACTGGAAGATGAGACAGGTCTATATTTCGGAGCTGGCATTTGCTGATGATGTTGCCCTGATTGCTAAATCAGAGGCACATCTCCAATCCAACCTGCAAGTCTGGAAGGAAGAGCTGGAGAAGAGAGGGATGGTCATAAGCAGCTCTAAAACAAAATCCATGGTGATATCACGAGAAGAAAGAAAACATCAGATTAAGTTGGGAGAACAGGTCCTGGAGCAGGTCGACCACTTTAAATATCTCGGAGTTATTATAGACCGAAAGGGAGGCATCAAAGAAGAGTTGGCCACTCGAAAAGCAGCAGCTGGGAGACTTTTTCAGGCCATAAATCGAGGATTCCTCAGCAAGAAAGAGGTTGGTAAGAAAACGAAAATGGCTGTATACCGCTCCACCTATGTCCCAGTCTTGATATATGGATGCGAGTCGTGGGCAATGACTACAACCCACAAAAGCCAGATCCAAACCTCAGAAATGAGGTATCTGAGGAAAGTGGTTAAAGTAACAAGAAGAGAAATGGTGCGCAACCAGATGATCCGTCAAGGCCTAAAATCCCACCCGCTGCAGACCCAAATAGAACAGTCCCAACTAAGATGGTTTGGCCATCTCTGCAGAATGGGAGAAGATCGGCTACCACGACAAGCATGGGAAACAAAGAGCCAGGGATCCAGACCTCCAGGACGACCCAGAGTCCGCTGGAAGGACAACATTAGACAATCTTTGAAGGACCGAGGACTAGAATGGAACCAGGCCAGGAAGAAGACAGCTGATAGAATGGTCTGGCGCTCTCTCTTCCAAACCTCTACACCTCACGGTAGAAGGGGAACAACTAAGTGAAGTGAATACTTCTCGGTGTTTAGCAAAGCTAAGTTATTGTTGTTAGTGTGGGTAGCTGAGAAAGTGAAAGTATTTTCATACTCATCTGCCCATGGATCAGTTCCCATTTCTGGCTGAATGCTTGAACATGTTCAGAGTTTTTTAAACTGCTCATCATTCCCTTGTAATTTTACATTCATAATCTGCAAGATGTTTGTAACGTCATCGTAGCATGAGTCATTCATCCACTCCAAGTCTTCCAAGTAAGTTACATTTTTTTCTTTTTTTCCATCAAGAATTTTGTGATTTCATCACTGTTATACCAGAAACTAGCTGGTGTTGATACTCTACTCAGCCATCGAACATGTTTCAAATTCATAACCTTCGCATACAGCGGCTCTTGACAAACAATACAGTCTTGTAAAAGAATTTAATTGGGTAAAGATTTCTGCATGAATTAACTATTGTGCTTGCCTGTCATGGCAGGCACTCCATTAGTGGTTGAACCACAATGTTTCTCCTTTGAAAGACTGAATTTAACTAACACACGCTCGACTTGATCATAAATATTTATAACCTGGTAGTGTGTCCTTCATTAGACATAGTCAAAACAACTCTTAATCAATCACTAAATTCTGTATAATTCCTGTTATGAATATTTCCACCTGGGTTGAGTCACTAATAACAGTGATAGCTAAACTATAAGCCTAGCTGGACTTAATTCTGTAAATCGCAGTGTTCTGAATATCGGATGTCAAGTCATCTATCCTTCATACAATGGTGTTTTGTGGAAAGCTGACTTTCTCAACCATGAAGTCCTTATTTGGACATACAACGCTTGTAAAAAAAATGAAATAAATATTTCACAAATTCTCCATTAGAAAATGATTTGCCTCTTCTTGCTATTTCTTCAGCTATTAAAAAAACTTAACTTAGTTGCTGCTTCTAAGTGATACTTTAAAAAACGATTGCTGTGCAATGTTTTATCTGAGATGCGATCTGCTCCTACCTGTTTATGAAAAGGCAGGACATATTTATTTTGATTTAATCAATGACAGTGAAACTAATTTTTATACATATCAAACAAAAATGTCAATTATTCAACTTGATTTTGTGTCTATTGCTATATTAAGGTGATAAAAATTGTCCTCAATAAAGCTGAATTATTTTTTTAAATACACACAGAAACATGTTTTTACCCTATGCATTATGCCCTATCCCAAGTAACATTTTGTTACAATTATCAGAAGCAAATGCAACACATTTCTTTAAGGAAGTCATATTTTACATGTGTTTCAATTAGACCTTTTGAAATTGTTTCAGCTAACTTACCTAGTTTAATCCTAACCTTAAATAAAATTTGTACGGTAAATCCCCAACTTTCCAGTCAAAGTAATGAATGATTATTTCAAACATCTTGCTCGAACTGTGTTTATTGCCATAATAAGCAACGCTGTCTTCTTCCAGTCTTTCAAAAAATTTTCAATTAAGTTTTCAGAAATGAAAATAGCGGTTGCTTTGGTTCTGGGGCATGCCAATTTGTTGGCCAGTTATGAATATAGAACAGTGTTTTAAGTACAACACACTGTTTTGAAACTGTTGTGATGTTTCAAATTATGAAAAGCAAAAATGCTTTCTGTAGCAGCAACTTCACTCTTTTCCATGCTTGTTTATTTTGTTTAAAAAAAAAAAAAAAAAAAGGCAGTTTTGATTGCGCACTTTCACATGCGAGTGCTTTTTTGTGGCTTTTCTGTTTTCATGTTTGTGTGTGTTTGTCGTTATTTTTATCAGCAGCACCTTTATTTGTTACTGACAAAAATGTGCCACCTCTGCACACAAACACTCTGCTTCTGAATCTTACTGACCACTGGCAAAACATGAAGCTTTCTTTTCAATTCATCTGCGATTACACACTTTCATTTTGGCACTTTGATTAGGTTTGTATAATAAATACATAATGTCATTAATTCATGTTCAATTCAATATTAACGTTAAAATTATTGGTAATTTGCAATAGATGAAGAAGTTTTAATTGACTAAACTTAATACCGTCTTATCATTCAAAGTGCTCTTTTTGCTGAACATGTGGTAATATACACACCGAGCAAAAATTACAAAACCTGGGTTAAAATATAAAGATAATCTATTCAAACAATCCAGCAGCGTGAAAGATTACGGAATTGTTGATAAATTATTTGCTCCATTATGTGGAAATGGTGACTTAAGTCAGTTGTTGGAACTGAAATTCAAATGTGGAATTTCCGAAATGGCATCTGTCATATTATTAAAACGCAAAAAAGCAGGATATTTCAACATTTTAAAAAAATCTGACAGGACGCACCGTTTGGCCATGAAAAGCCGGACACATTCAGCCAAATCCGGACTATGGTAGCCCTATACTAGGAGGTAAGCTGGTATAGCAACTGAATAAGACTGTGCTATACCAAAGGTACCAACGGGCTGATCACCTGTTTGCCAGTCACTTCGATTACGGAAACAACAGCAAATGGATTGATTTGCCGTTGCCCTAAAGACGCCAATAGGCGTGATGGGAAACAATGGCAAAGAAAACCTATCTGCTGTTGCCCTAAGACGCCACTAGGCCACTGAGTGCTTTGACGGTCGGTGGCTAAGGACGGAAGAAGAAGAAGAAGAAGAATACCAAAGGTAGCTGTAGACACAGTTGTTACACCTCTCTTGCCACTCAACCTTGATGAATAAGTATGATTAACATATAATTTCTCTGTACGAGAGGTATAGTGTATTTTTCCAACTCGCTAAAACTTATAAAGTCAGCCTACGAGGCTAAGGTTATTCCCAGGATGTCAAATATTTAACACAAGATATGAAATGATACAATACTATTATTAGTTACAGTAGGCCTACATGTATTCAAATAACTGTTACACTCTGTCTGCTGTAATTCTTTTCACCATGATTCACAACAGTCGTTGTTTAGCATTAATGATACATCCTCACCATTGTGATCTCTACTTCTATAGCATATTTCCCCACTTACAAAATGATAGCTAAAAAAAAACATAGGTCATCCATATGTTTCAATGTGTTAGAAATGTAAAAAAAGGAAAGAAAAAAAATGTTTAGGCCTAGGCTACAGTTCAAATATTCAGACTCAGTATGAACAATGATCATACACTGAATTCGGTAATCCTGCAATGACCGTCTCCGAACGCTCCACCGTGAATATGTGTATTTTAGAGTTAGGGTTAGTGTTAACCCTAAAATACACATATTCACTGCAGAATATTCGGCGACGGTCATTACAGGATTACCATGAAGTCTACCCTTTATAGCAGTCTTCTCTTCTACTATTCTGTTTTCGCTCCTTATGGAGCATGTAACCACCACAGCAGCTGGTTAAAATCCCCCCCCCCCCCGTATGGATATTTTGGATTATATCTGACTTTTACTGCTCGAACTGTGTGAGAAACCAGTAGCTGTAAATGTCATACAAGCGGACATGCCAACATCTGATTGAAGATAACGTATAAAATTGTGGCTCTCTTGAACAAATAATGAGATAAGTAATTAACAGGCATTCGCTGGACAGAAAGTAAAATCAGTAAAGTGCTACGGTAAGGTTTTCCCGTTATCGAAATTAGGTATAGTTTTATGCAAATGCACTTTCGAACTGACAGCTGTCTCACCTTACTCTCCAGCTAGCGTTTTTTCATTTATTATTTTTTTCCTGGGTACTTCAGATGTAGATATGATAAAATGTACGTCTAATATTAATGTCAATTTTGGTGCTGCCGTCAAAACAAATATCCCACCCACTCAGACTGAAGTATGTAACGTCGTCGATTGTAAATGTATACTGTTAGGGCTGTCTATAAAACGAAACAAAATAAAATAAAATAGTTTTTAAAAAAACCAGTAAACATTTCATTTACATTTTGCCACAACTGTCTAAATGTGCAAGTGCTATGTAATTAATGCATTATTTGTAATAATATTTATTTGTTTTGTGTCTTTGTTTGTTAACTGTTCTTCTATGACAATGTAAATATTTTTATACGACTGCTACTTTAATAACTCAAAGGCATGTTTGACAGTCAGATCCACTGGCAGATCAAAGGCAGAGGATTACAAAGAGGTGTGCGAGGGGGAATGTAAATAAAAGAAGAAATCAAATAACAGCCAGACACATACACCAACCTATAACCAACAGTCAAAGTACTATACACAGAACTGTACTTTTTTTTTTTAATGTTAATTACAATAAATGAAACAGAAAGAAGCAACTAAGGCCCGCAAATCCCACAGAATGAAATAGTGTAAAGTGAGATATAGTAAATACAATGGAAGAGAGGCGTTCGTATACACTATATACATTATGAAAATCTATATTAAAACGCATCAGAAATTGCAGCCCGGAATAAACTACAAATATATTGTGTTATGTATTATAAAAAATACTATATCACCAAATTATAATCCACATGGATTTGAACCGGGTATTCCATGCTGAGAAATACCTAGTTCTTGGGCATGGGTCAAAACAACAAATACAGATCATCAAGGATGTAGAAATAAGAATGTAAAATACAAATTAGGAAATACATAGAATTCATAAGAAATCGTGCTCAATCGTCAACTCACATGTCAAGGCAGTTTTATTGTATGGGTACCAAAACAGAACAACAAAAAACGACAGAAGTTACATGCTTTCATAAAGGTGTGTATGCGTAGAACAGAAGGATTGAATTAATATGACAAGATCACCAATGTGGAACTGATGACAAGAACCGGACAAGTGCTAGTGGAACAAAAGATGAGAGAAAGACGCTGGCGTTTGGATAGTACAGACATTCAGAAAACATGTTGATAGCATTATAAGGGAGTTCTTCGTTCTGGAATCCACAGGGTAAGAGAAGAAGAGGGAGACCAAAAAATACATAGAGAAGAGAACTGGAGACAGACATGAGAGGGATAAAGAAGATGATGGAAAGACACTGAATGAAAGCAGACGACAGCAAAGGCTTGACTAGAATCTTTTTAAGGCCTTAGAGAAGAGAACTGGAGACAGACATGAGAGGGATAAAGAAGATGATGGAAAGACACTGAATGAAAGCAGACGACAGCAAAGGCTTGACTAGAATCTTTTTAAGGCCTTGCTTCTTATGTGAGCAGAACGGCAATAATGATGATGATTATCAGCCATGTATCAAATTTATCTCTCTCCTCTCTCTCTGTGTCTCTCTCACTTTCTTTGTCTTCCTGTCTGTCTCTTAATCATTCATGTTCTTCGTGTGTTAGAAGCAAGTCATATATCTGTGATAACATTATATACTACTCGTCAAAAGTCAAGGGCCACCCTATTATTTTCAATACACTTTTATATAAGCGCATAGACTGATTAAATGAAGGAAGTTTTTAGTAAAAATGGGTGCAATATCTTCCTCTGACAGTCCTCTATGCACGTTAAGCATATAAACAACTCACTCACAACCATGGTGATCACGTGCAATTTGGTTTGCTGACCATAAAATCACATTTTTAATCTGTTTTTTTTTTTTCAAACTTACGTACAACCAAACAGGTGAAGTAATCGTGCTGATTGACATTCCACGTGCAATGGTGACTTTTCGTGAACAGAGTTCACTCTTAATTTGTTTTACAATCAGCAGACTTAAGGTTAGTTTCATCACTTGCGAAAACCATGCCACCGAGAAGAAGTCTTGGCACCTTACAAAGAATGAGGGCTATAGCGTGGGTTGAAAGTGGTTTATCTGTCCGTGAGGTTGCTAGACGGCTTGCAGTGTCACACTCTACTATCCAAAGAATTTTGGAGAGATTTCAGGCCACAGGAAGTGTGGAGGATCGCCACCGGCCAGGTCGCCCTAGATGCACCAATAGACATGATGACCGGTACGTCTTGCTGTCAGCCCTGCGCCATCGAACTGTGACTTGTTCCACTCTAAGATGTCAGCTGAAACAAACTGTAAACGTTAATGTCAGTCAAAGCACCTTTCTTTCGCAGACGTTTACATGAATTTGGACTGGCTGCTCGACGTTCTGCAGTCAGAATCCCCCTTACTCCTGCTCATCGCAGAGCCCGTGTTGCTTGGTGTCGCGAGCACATCCGATGGATAAGGCAACAATGGAGTCAAGTTCTCTTCACTGATGAATCTCGCTTCACTGTGTTATTCAAAGATGGCAGGATTCGAGTTTGGAGACGACCAGGAGAGCGAATATACTGATGACACAATTCGAGAGGTGGATCGTTATGGTAGGGGTTCTGTCATTGTCTGGGGAGGCTTCTACAGACACGGCAGGACCCCACTCTACATCATCCAAGGCAACTTGACCGGCCCAAGATACCAGAACGAAATCTTGAGACCAATTGTTCAGCCTACTCTGGAGGCCATAGGTGGTAATGCCATCCTCCAAGATGATAACGCTCGACCCCATCGAGCTCGTGTGGTGAATGAGTTTATTCAGCAACATAGGATCATCAGGATGGCGTGGCCAGCTCATTCACCTGACCTTTCTCCGATTGAGCACCTCTGGGATGTCCTTGGTCGAAGATTGTCAACAAATCACAACCTGCCAATGGATGTTGCACAGCTGACTGCATTTCTGCTTCAGGAATGGCAAGCTGTTCCTCAGGATACTCTTCGGACTCTTGTGGACTTGATGCGTCTACGCTGTCTTGAATGCCTTGCTGCAAACGGTGGTCATACCCGATTTTGAAATGTCTATTTGTCCAATATCTATTGTGTGACTTTTGAAAAGGTGGGTGACACACTTCACAGCTTCATTGCGTTTGAATGTGTGTTTCCATTTCTTTACGTGACATGTCAATTTGATATTCAATAAATGCCGTTTTGACTTATACCAATTACGTTTATATCAGATTTTTTGTTTTATGGTTTCAACCACGGTTTTTCTAAGTGGCCCTTGACTTTTGACGAGTATTATAGTTTGAGACCAAAGTTGACATTTATTATGTTTGGTACAAATCTATGTTTGTATTATATATATATATATATATATATATATATATATATATATATATATATATCTATATATATATATATATATATATATTGTGGTAAAGTGGGATATTATAAATATTTATAGGGGACTTAGTGTACTGACTGAGATCAGCTGTGAAGGTATCTGTATCTAATAAGGGTAGTGTATTACAGATGACCTTACTTGCTACCACATATTTATACCTCAGTCAGAATTATTCTGGAATATTGTGATGACTACGTTGAATGTCTAGGGTATGTATATGATGAAGCGTAAGTCACAACAACAACAGACAGATAAACAATTTAATTTATTCCACCACACGTGACAACACTGTGACACTCACACACATTTAACACTCTATAAGACTATTCTTAAGTGAGGCACTGGTAAATTTTCAAATATAAATATGTATTAATTACTGTCACTAATATATATGTGTCCTGATTCAAATACAAAGTGAACCAGGAATCACAATCAATTTTAATTACAAGTTATATGTACAGAATTTATCAATATGAATCTTGTAGTGACATATTTTATTAATATTATCCTATGTGTGTCAGTTGTGTAGTAGTAATATGAGGTATTACTGGTTTTGTTTTTTCAAGCTATGTTGTTATTTGTCATCATGACTTCGAGTGTTTGTTTCTGTTGGAACTAGTATTGGAGATGTTCTCAGTTCCGTTCATTAAAACAATTAATTTCCCCTCTTATTTTTATACAATGTCAGTTTAAGATGGGGTTACATAATGTTGAGCTCCGCTGGCCACATAGGCTTATCTTTCGTGATGGCGGCAGGAAAAGACTCCTCTGCTCGATTGCTCCCCTGTGTTCTGGAGACACCTCACTGTTTGCTATATGGACCAAGGAGTATGCTGTCCCCTCTGGATTCAGCAAAGCTCTGACCAGGTGCTGCTCAATAACTTTAGGACCACAGTCCCTGAAACAAGAAGGTTGTACCTCCTATTTCAGAACTAATTTATACTCTATTTCTACACTGAGCACAATACATAACAAACACTGAGTTCAGAGCGGTAGGCCAACTGCTATCTTCATCTGAAACAATTTTCACCAGTATATTCCTCCCTAATGGTTATTACGCCTCTGCAATTCCAGCATTATTTCTTTCTAGTCAATAATATAGGTGTCAGTGTACTGTTTGGCAATTCCATGTAGTTTTACTTTCCTCCGACACCTTCTGTTCAGGTTGGAGCACTATATAGGCTTCACCTCATGTTCGCTACTGAACCACACATATATACAGACATAAATTATCAATTTACATTCAATTTTCATTAAAAAGATATCAAATATTTCAAGCTTACCACAATTCATGGAAATAATACAGAATTTACGTTGACTGGCACTGAATATAGCACAATTTCGATCTGCCGATGTCCCAGGCTTTTATTTAGAAAAAATATGCACTGGCGCTCAACGCACTGGTTCTGTAGTAAGTTTATTTGCAAATGTGGTGCTGACCTGACGCCTCTAATTGACTATATTGGCAGGTCTAACCAATCGTGCCATGTTTACACAGCTTTTCAAAAAAGTACTCCTACTCACGTTTCCCCCAACAACAAAGAAGTAGTATTTATAGTCCGACTAATCGTGTTTAGCCTTACATTTATTTTCCGCCAATCAAATAGGAGGTAACATGTCAGCCTATTTCCCGTACAATGGTGTGTTGAAAATCTGCCACTGAGCGATTCTGATTTGGGTGTTGTCTGACATCCCTCACTATTTCTTTTGGCTATAATTTGTTATTTCCTAGACTTTTTGCGTAACGTTTAACATATTATTTGTCAGCAAGTCCTAAGGAACCCAAATATATAAATTTAATGGGGCTAAGGGGCTGCGTTCAAAATATGCATTTTCTTCCAGGATAGTCGTGCTGTTGCCACCTCCTCACTTCCAAACTTTAGGGTGTCTGCTGTACTGTCATACTAATGTCAGGATTTCAGACATAAAACAGTAGAATGTCATGTTTCCTAATAAGCGTTTTGTAAGTTTTTTAAAACCTAACTCTCGTTTTATCACTGTCGATTTGAAAAAAAAAAACTAGTGCTTGTGGCCTTACACGCGTGATGGCAGCAATTGTGTATCGCGCGACTGTGGTAGTATTGCCTGCGTTCCGGCTTTCAGCCTCTCCCTTTCTTTCTATCTTTAGTCCATCTGTCTTTCGTTTTTTTGGTAACGTAGTGTATAAAATGACATGAATGGAATTTTAAATCTAGGTCAGCTGCGTATCTCAAGGTTTTTCTTAGAAAGGCAGTACACGTTTTATCGTAGAAAGCGGGTATTGAAGCAGTAGGCTTTTACTATCAACGTGAAACGTTACAATTTGTAGACGAAGTAGAAAACAAGGGGGATTTCGAGTACAGTCATT
Organism: Oreohelix idahoensis; assembly: GCA_024509875.1. NCBI lineage: Eukaryota > Metazoa > Mollusca > Gastropoda > Stylommatophora > Oreohelicidae > Oreohelix > Oreohelix idahoensis. The sequence goes on along the minus strand of JAMPIV010018242.1, from coordinate 74,973 downwards.
GTGACAGCACTGTTCTTTACCATTCTTCTTTCCTTTTATTGAAGTTATGTGTTAGGCTTTACATTTACGTTTTAATTTATATATGTGGATTAGAATATTTCACGACATATATATATATATATATATATATATATATATATATATATATATATATATATATATATATATATATATATATATATATATATATATATATATATATATATATATATATATATACAGGATGATTCAAAATTATGCATACATACTTCGAATGAATATAACTCACACCTTAACTTAACACAGAATTTTGCTTTTTGGCAATAATTGAGCGGAATAATGTTATATACATGTTGATCTGTATACATTGTTTCGTTGTTTAGTTTGTTTTCCCGACTAGAGTTACTTGCCCTTATGGGAACTCTTCTGCTTTCCTCTTCTTCTACTTCCTGTTTCTAAGATGGCGAATTAAACATGTCGAGTTTGTATCCTGTGTGTTCCGGCTTAGTGATTATGCTTCATAATATGTAATGTATGACAGCCAGCCACGTCTCATTACTTCTATCAATATTTACTATATAAAACAGTAAAGATCAACATGGTGGCAGCGGTGTTTATTTCTACAGAATTCGAATTATTCTGCTGACACGTGTGCTGAATGTCATTAGACTTGAGGTGAGATTACTGGTTATTGCTTGCATACCATTATTAGACATTTCGTCATGGCAGAACGGCCCTTATTTCGGTTACCACCCTGCCTAGACATAAATAACGTCGAACCAGACACATTTCGTAAATGGAGACGACAGTTAGAATTGTATATGGATGCAACAGAGGTGGCCTCTAAACCTGATTCTGTTCGGGCGGCCATTATTCTACACTGTGCTGGACCTCAAGCTGTTGAAGTTTTTGATCAACTTGCAGAGGAAGGAGACCACTCTAATCCTACTAAAATTCTCGATTTGCTCCAGAACCATTGTAGCTCACGAAGCAATGAAGTATTACATACCTTCAGATTCTGGAACACACCTCTTCAAGAACCTTTTAATTCCTTCGTAACTGAGCTGAGAACTAAGGCAGATTTGTGCAACTTTAACAAGGATCGTATGATAAGAGACAAAATTGTCTTTACTGTTAACAAAAGGTTACAAGAGAAGCTCTTGAGGGAAGCTGACCTCGATCTAAAGAAAACCATTCACATATGCAGAGTCTTCGAGCAAACTGGAAACGACATAAGAGAGATGAGTAATACAGTACAACCTTCTGAAGCAAGGGTTGAAAAGGTACAGAAAAAATCACTCAACCATAAACCTCCCAAGAGAGACACTGGGCATGCTGCTGGTAAAGCATGTCAAGGTAACACTGACAGTGGGTACTTTGAACCTAGAAAGGAGTGTCATTACTGCGGACAGAAACATCTACTGATTAAGAAAAAGTGTCCTGCATGGGGGAAGTTTTGCTCAAACTGTGGGGGAAGAAACCATTTCAAAGTTAAATGCAAGAAAGTTCATACTGTTCACACAGAGTCAGTGGAAGATTCTGAAGTTTTTCTTAACTGTGTGAAGTCTAGCAAAGCTTGTACATCTGCACAACTCATTGTCAATGGAAAAATGGTAAAATTTCAGTTAGACACAGCAGCTGATGTGAATACAATCTGTCAATGCTTTGTGATGCAAGAACAACTGTTACCCACTAAACAGAGGCTTGTTATGTGGAATGGTACTAAAATGACTCCACTGGGAGAAGTTCTATTAACTGCTGAGAATCCTAAGACTGGGACAAAACACAATATAAGGTTTACTGTTGTGAAAAATAGATTCACATGTTTGCTGGGCAACAACACACTGCAGGATCTACAGTTTGTGACAGTCAACACAAACAAATTTATTGCTAAGGTGGCTACTGACAGTTCAGATAATGATCATAACTCTGATAACCATCTAGGTGTCCTGGGTGAAGCTGTGTTGCATATTGATCCTAATATTCGTCCAAAGGCACTGCCGTGCAGAAAAATACCATTTTCACTTAAGAGCAAGGTAAAGTCAGAGCTTCAAAATCTAATGAACAGAGGTATATTAATACCAGTAGAGGAACCGACTGAATGGGTTCACCAAATGGCTGTTGTTGAAAAGTCTGATGGTTCTTTAAGAATATGCATTGATCCTAGACCCCTGAATGAGGCTTTGCAGAGAGAGCATTACAGATTACCAACTTTGGATGATGTATTGCCTTCAATATTAGATTACTTATCGAAAAACATCTCCAACATCAACACGATTTATACCATAACTTCATCGATTTCATAAAAGCCTTCGATCGAGTCTGGCATGAAGGCTTATGGCAAGTAATGAGAAAATTCAATTTTGATACCAACATCATAGATATCATTGAAGCACTATACAAGGACGCAAGCAGTGCTGTTTTTGCAAGCAACGACATTGGAGAATTTTTCAAAACAACTGTAGGAGTTCGGCAGGGATGTATCCTGTCCCCAGTGCTCTTTAATATTTATCTAGAACATATTATGCAAGAGGCTCTCTACGATTATAAATCAACCATATCGATTGGAGGCCGACCTCTGTGCAACCTACGTTTTGCTGATGATATTGATCTGATAGCTGGATCAGAATCAGAACTTCAAGACCTTACCTCTAGACTGGAGAAAGTAACAAGAACGTATGGGATGGAAATTAATATAGAAAAAAGCAAGATATTGGTGAATAGCCATAAGAAACATGTTCCGACCAACATTACGTTAAATGGGCAAACGTTAGAAGAAGTTAACACCTTTAAATATCTCGGGTCCACTATATGCAGTGATGGAAGATCAATTAAAGAAATCAAGACAAGACTTGAGATGGCCTCAGCTGCCATGACAAGGTTGAATGTGATCTGGAAAAGTAACATCAGTTTTCCTGTGAAGATCAAATTATACAAATCACTTGTATTATCTATTCTCTTGTATGGGTGTGAGAGCTGGACACTCACTGCAGATACGGAGCGAAGGATTCAGGCTTTCGAGCATAAATGTTATAGAAGAATTTTGCGCATTTGCTATAAAGAGCACAAAACAAATGTCTATGTTAGAGAGAAGATAAACACCTATGCAGGCCACCAAGAACCACTTTTGTCAACAGTGAAACGTCGAAAGCTTGCCTGGTTTGGGCATGTAACTCGTCATGACTCCCTTTCGAAAACGATCCTTCAGGGAACAGTCGAAGGTAAACGGAGAAGAGGAAGGCAGAGAAAATCCTGGGCTGATAACATCAAAGAATGGGCAGGACACGGTTTTTCCACACTTGTACGCATTGCTGAGGATAGAGAGCAGTGGAGGACCCTGTCTGCTGATGCTTCCACCATGGCACCCCTACGACCCATGACGGGTTACGGGCTGAGATGATGATGATGATTGCCTGAACTCAATAATGCCAAGATTTTCACAAAGCTGGATATCAAGGAAGCAATCTGGCATATCAAACTTGATGAGAAGTCTAGTAAACTTACAACAATGATTACACCTTATGGTAGGTTCAGATGGTCTAGATTACCATTTGGGTTGAATGTAAGCAGTGAAATTTTCCAGAGGCATCTAGCACAAGCTCTTGAAGGTCTTCATGGTTGCATCAATGTTGCTGATGACATAGTTATTGCAGGTTGTGGATCAAACAGACAGCAAGCAATTAAGGACCATGATCTGAAGCTCAAAGCACTGAAACATAGGTGTAAAGAGAAAGGCATTAAACTGAATGACGCTAAAGCTCAAGAGAAGAAAGAAGAAATTACCTTCATGGGTCACCTTATTACTGCTCGAGGTGTTGAACCAGACAAGAAAAAGGTTGAGACAATACTAAACATGCCCGTTCCTAAGGACTGTCATGAGGTTCGCAGATTTTGCGGCATGATACAGTATCTAGCAAAGTTTCTCAACAATCTATCAGAAGTTCTTCATCCAATAAGAGAACTTACCCGTAAGGATACTCCCTTTATCTGGTCTGCTGAATGTGAACAAGCTTTCAAGAGAGTCAAGAAACTGATTACTTCTACTCCAGTACTCGCATACTATGATCCTGATGAATCTTTGTGTATTCAAGTTGATAGTAGCAGCTATGGACTTGGGGCTGTCCTCCTACAAAATAGTCATCCAATAGAGTTTGCTTCAAGAGCTCTAACTGAAACTGAACAACGCTGGGCTCAAATTGAGAAGGGGACCCCAAGATGCAGCAATAGTGAATGCAGTCAGCGACCCATAGCTGTACTGCTTGCGTCAGGACCAGCGAACCAGAGCTGGTCAAGACCGCACTCCACCTCCACGTGGTGGTCCTGGAAACAGTCTGCAGCAGTGTAGTCTGGCTGAGCGAGTGCGGATCGAAATGGGAAGGCAAACCCGGTCCCTAAAAAATGCCGTGCTGAAGTCGGATGTGTCAACCGAAAGGTGCAGATATCACAGCTTAGGCGTAAACAGACACAACGCAACCACCGTCCTTTTCAGGGCGAACGAGGAAGAAGAAGAAGAAATTGAGAAGGAACTCTTAGCTGTTGTATATGGTTTGGAACGCTTTGACCAGTACACTTATGGAAGGAAAGTTACAGTCATCAACGACCATAAACCTTTGACAGCCATCGTGAAGAAACCTCTGAGTCAAATTCCTCGAAGACTGCAGAATTTACTGATGCGCAGCCATCGATATGACTTTGAATTCCAATGGGTACAAGGTTCCGATCTTCTTATAGCCGACACACTGTCCAGAGTTAGTATCCATAATGTCACATTGGATTACTTAGCTGATAGAGAGAGCAATGCAGGAGCTGATGCACATGTAAGATTACCTGAAATACCAGATGTGATGATGGAAAAGATTAAAGCTGAAACTCTCAAAGACAGCGTGCTCCAGAGGTTGAAGTCGACCATTTTGGATGGGTGGCTTAAAAGAAAGTCTGATGTACCAGCTGAGCTTATGCCTTATTTTGACATTCGTGACACTCTGACAACAGAACAAGGCATAATACTTAAAGGAGAGTGTATTCTTATCCCAAAAGCACCGAGGCCTGAAATCAAGCAGAAGCTACACGCTGCTCATCTTGCATTTGACAGCATGATTCGCCGGGCCAGAAGTTGTCTGTTTTGGATCGGCATGACGGCTGAGATTCGACAGATAGCTGACAGTTGTCCAGAATGTCAAGAAACGAAGGCAAGGAATACTAAAGAACCTTTAAACCAACACTCAAGAGGTTTATCACCCTGGGAGAAAGTTGGCACTGACATCTTTATTATAGAAGGCCGATATTATTTAGTCCTGATTGACGACTTCTCCAACTTCATTGAAGTAGACTTTCTACCTACAATGACAGCACAGTTAGTCATCAGGAAATTGAAGTCTCATTTTGCTCGTTATGGTGTTCCCAAAGTTATTGTATCTGACCAAGGTACTCAGTTTACGTCTGCACAGTTCAGATCATTTACTGCTAGATGGGGAATACTTCATGTTACATCAGCACCAGGTCACCATAAAGCCAATGGATTAGCTGAATCTGCTGTGAAACTCATTAAGGGTATGATGAGAAAGACTGTATATATATATATATATATATATATATATATATATATATATATATATATATATATATATATATATATATATATATATATATATATATATATATATATATATATATATATATATATATATATATATATATATATATAATATATATATATATATATATATATATATATATATATATAAATATATATATATATATATATATATATATATATATATATATATATATATATATATATATATATATATATATATATATATATATAAAGGTTTTTAAAAATTATGTATGCACACTTTGAATGCTGATGACTCAGTTATCATTTGAGATAGAATTATGTTCAAACTTCGATGACCTGCAACAATGCATTGTTCGCAGCGATGAACAACTGACTCCCATGCTGTATTGTTACTAAATGAATAGTGAAACATGCAGTTTCAATTTGATGTCCCAGGTCCCTCGCTGCACGCATTTTGAGATGAGGACAAACTTCTATAAAAAATAGAAAAACTTCATGATGACTAATCTAATGACATTATTCATTTGTATTGTTGATCTTTACTGTTTTATATAGTAAATATTGATAGAAGTAATGAGACGTGGCTGGCTGTCATACATTACATATTATGAAGCATAATCACTAAGCCGGAACACACAGGATACAAACTCGACATGTTTAATTCGCCATCTTAGAAACAGGAAGTAGAAGAAGAGGAAAGCAGAAGAGTTCCCATAAGGGCAAGTAACTCTAGTCGGGAAAACAAACTAAACAACGAGACAATGTATACAGATCAACATCCCCCCTTCTTTATGAGTGAACAAAGTCATTCATCCAAGGGGGTTTCTTGCGATCTCTTTGAGGTCTCTTAGAGCAAGATGGTAGGAGAGAATGTTCCTGTTCTTTGCCAGCTTTCCCAGGACTAGAAGTAGCTGGGGTTGAAGGATCAACTTCTGGAGGATTGGAAATGTACACTTCACTAGTGTTTTCCATGTCTGGCAAAACAACCTGTTGCTCGGGTAGAACTGGAGAGGAGAGATCAATTTCCAGGTCCGCGGGATCAGGTGTGAAAGGTGTTGTTCTTTCAGAGAGCCTCTTATCGATCCTTCTAGGTTGCCAGTTTGGTTGTTCAGGGTCTTGATAGTAGACTGGCTGGTGAGACAACTTGGGCAGATCATGAGCAGTTTTATCATAATGCGTCTTCACTGATCCGTCTCTCTTGCGTCTACTTTCAGTAACTCTACTGTGAGATGCAACGGGTTTCACTGCAGAAGGTATCAGTGTACGCAGTTTCCTGTTGAACAGTATTTCTGCAGGACTTTGATCAAACCCTTGTCTTGGCGTATTACGAAGTTCAAGTATTGCCTCATATGCATCTGTATTGTCCTGAACAGTCTTTCTCATCATACCCTTAATGAGTTTCACAGCAGATTCAGCTAATCCATTGGCTTTATGGTGACCTGGTGCTGATGTAACATGAAGTATTCCCCATCTAGCAGTAAATGATCTGAACTGTGCAGACGTAAACTGAGTACCTTGGTCAGATACAATAACTTTGGGAACACCATAACGAGCAAAATGAGACTTCAATATATATATATATATATATATAGATATTTATATATATATATTTTTATATATATATATATATATATATATATATATATATATATATATATATATATAAGTAGTATAGTAGGCGCAAAACAGGTATCATTGTGGTGGCGCGTGACTTTTATATAAGGAAAATGTGGTGGTGCGTTGTGGTGGTGCGTGACTTTTACATAAGGAATTGTGGTGGCGCGTTGTGGTGGCGTGTTGTGGTGGCGCGTGCCTTTTTATATAGTAATATATAAGTTCAAGTATGGCGGGTGTGTTGTTGTGTGTTGTTGTTTATACAAAATATTTATGGTACAACAGTTAGACGATATGACAAAACAGTTATACATATATTACAACAGGTAGACATATATTTTACAAAAGAAAAAACACTAGATACATTTTATATATTTATTGACAAAATTAGTTGGTCTATGGGGGCTGTAGGGTGACGTCTAACCTCACTACTACGGTCGTGCCGACCATACGCCTAGGAGCTCTCGGAGTCCAAGCACAGTCGTTTCGGATTACTTGATGAGTCTGTCACTTCTTGTTCGTGTACACCCAGTTGGTGGGCGCGGGTGTAGTCATGTGAGGGGTAAGTGTCTATTGATCTCTTCCTTTTTCTATGAAGGAAAAAAAAACAGGTCCAGACTTGTCGCGTACTAGCCAGGGTCTGACTAGTCGAAAAACTAATCGATCGTTGGCGTGTTGTCTAACCGAAAAGGGCAGTAGGCCGCGTTGCATAGTACCACCGCGAGCCTTGACCAACACGAAATAAATGGCGTAGAGGCCACAAACGTTGGTAGTTACATCTTGTAAATGTCTAGCGTTGTAGTTAAAAGGTCGGTTAGAGTTATTTAACTCTTTTAAAATAAGATGAAATGTCAAGCTAAAGCACTAGTCTCAGTCGCTTGGTAGGTTTCTTCTTCTTCGGTGGTAGATTAGAGACATCGATCAGGTGGTTGTCTGTGGTGGGAGCTGACGTACAAGGGTTGGTGTTAGGAAACCAACTCGGTTCTGGGGATATTGGTTGATAACAACTGGAGTTGATGTAGTGGTCAAACGTGTTACTGGGGCAGGTAGTAGTAGGTCTCTGCGTCTTTGGTGGTAGATTAGAGACATCGGCCAGGTGGTTGTCTGTGGTGGGGGCTGACGTACAAGGGTTGGTGCTAGGAAATCAACTCGGTTCTGGGGATATTGGTTGATAACTGGAGTTGATGTAGTCGTCAAACGTGTTACTGGTACAATTAGTAGGACAGGTATCCGTGTTTGGTGACTGTAGTCGGTCAAATTCGGCGAGGATTTCACCCTGTAAAGTCAACAAATGTTCAAACTCAGGGCGAGTTAACGTAATGCCGGTTTTGGTAGGAAACTTTAGATATGATTCACCAAAGTATTTTCGCACGTGTAGTAAAGGTTGGCCTCGGTAAACATTTACAGACGCGGCCTTCAGCCCGCTCTCCAGCGGTTTAAGCATTTCATCACTTCTTTTGATGTAGACCCAGTTGGTGGGACCAGTGGAAGTCATCTTCAATGCGTTGTGCTTAGGAGTGTCTGTCGTTATCACACCACCGCTTTAGTAAAGTATGAACGCGAGTGTCTGGGCCTTGGACTTCCAAGTGTCTATTTATATGAAGGAATACCAGTTTAATCTGGTTTTTGAAACGTATCCAGACTTGTGTTAGCCAGGGTTTGATTAGTCGAAAAACTAATCGATAGTTGACGCGTTGTCGATGTGACCAGACTTGCTGCGCGCTAGCCAGGGCTTAATTAGTCGAAAAACTAATCGATAGTTGACGCGTTGTCGATGTGAAAATTTTTGTGTGTAGGTATTTTAAGTGTATGACTCATGGACGTATTGGCGTGAGGAAAAAATGACGGCAAACCGATAAAATGGCGGGCAAAGACTTATAGAGAAAAATACAAAGAAAAAATTGATAAATTTTATAGAGGAAGATAGTTAGGTTTTTGTGCTGTGTTGTGTGTAGCTAGTGATGAGAATATAGGATGGTGAGAGGTGAAATGGTTACGTTATCGTTGTGGCCATGTCTTTTTATGTAAAAATAGGACAGGGAATTTCCGTTGTTGGATGAGTACAGCTAAAAGTCTAGCTTATTGTGTTGTTTATTGAGCTCCTTAGTACGGTTGTCCTGCCCCGCGCTTGTTGTTTTAGTGAGACCCGCCAAAAACGTGTGTTTGTCTATTGTGTTGTGTTGTTTTATTCAGCCCCTTAGTACTAGGTGTATTGTGCTCCCCGAAACAACCAGGGGTTCTCTTCTCGTGCTTCTCTATGGTGCGGAATGTTGGAGAGTAACAGAGAAGGAAATGTCGAAACTATCCTCCTTCCACACGATCTGCCTAAGGAAAATTCTCCGAATCTTTTGGCCAAACACCATCAGCAACCAAGAACTACTTATTCGGAGTAACCAGGAGGACATGCACACCATCATAGCTGGCAGACGATGGAGTTGGGTTGGCCATGTCCTCAGAAGGGACCCTGATACCATCACAAGAACAGCTATTCTATGGACCCCCGAGGGAAAGCGAAAGAGAGGCCGACCAAAAACAACTTGGCGGAGAACTGTGGAAGCTGAGATGCAAAGAATGAACCACAGTTGGGGCACTGTACGAAGGATGGCCGCCGACCGAGCAAAGTGGAATCAATTTGTTGCTGCCCTACAAGACGCCACCAGGCGTGATGGCCACTGACTGCTTTTACGGTTGGCGGTTATGGATCAAAGAAGAAGAAAGAATACTACTTATATATATATATATATATATATATATATATATATATATATATATATATATATATATATATATAATACAAACATTGATTTATTATGGTTGCGAGTTTTAACGATCATTTAATCGATTAATCGGGTTCCTAAGGTTGTTATAGCCAGAAGTTGTAGTGAGGATAAGCTCTCTTACTTACTTAGTCGTTCCTCTTCTACCGTGAGGTGTAGAGGTTTGGAAGAGAGAGCGCCAGACTACCCTATCGGCTGTCTTCTTCCTGGCCTGGTTCCATTCTATTCCTCAGTCCTTCAAAGATTGTCTAATGTTGTCCTCCCAGCGGACTCTGGGTCGTCCTGGAGGTCTGGATCCCTGGCTCTTTGTTTCCCATGCTTGTCGTGGTAGCCGATCTTCTCCCATTCTGCAGACATGGCCAAACCATCTTAGTTGGGACTGTTCTATTTGGGTCTGCAGCGGGTGGGATTTAGGCCTTGACGTATCGTCTGGTTGCGGACCATGTCTCTTCTTGTTACTTCAACCACCTTCCTCAGATACCTCATTTCTGAGGTTTGGATCTGGCTTTTGTGGGTTGTAGTCATTGCCCATGACTCGCATCCATATGTCAAGACTGGGACATAGGTGGAGCGGTATACAGCCATCTTCGTTTTCTTACCAACCTCTTTCTTGCTGAGGAATCCTCGATTTATGGCCTGAAAAAGTCTCCCAGCCGCTGCTTTTCGAGTGGCCAACTCTTCTTTGATGCCTCCCTTTCGGTCTATAATAGCTCCGAGATATTTAAAGTGGTCGACCTGCTCCAGGACCTGTTCTCCCAACTTAATCTGATGTTTTCTTTCTTCTCGTGATATCACCATGGATTTTGTTTTAGAGCTGCTTATGACCATCCCTCTCTTCTCCAGCTCTTCCTTCCAGACTTGCAGGTTGGATTGGAGATGTGCCTCTGATTTAGCAATCAGGGCAACATCATCAGCAAATGCCAGCTCCGAAATATAGACCTGTCTCATCTTCCAGTACCCCACTGAATACTTTCTTGTTCTCTCCTTACATGCCTTGATGACATCGTCCATAAGGAGTATGAAGAGGTAAGGTGATAGGATATCACCTTGTCTTACACCAGTGGTGGTCCTGAACTCTTCTGACTTATGGTTTGCTGTCCTCACATAATTTCTGCAAGACTTGTAGAAGCTCTGTATAGCATGAATCAGAGGTGCTGGAATATTCTTCCTTGCCAAACAGTCCCAAAGTTTGCTCCAGGGGACCCTGTCAAACGCCTTTTCCAGATCTATGAAACAAAGATGGATCTCACTCTTATACTCAAGGGCCTTTTCACTCAGCTGTCTGAGTGTGAAGATTAGGTCTTGAGTACTTCGGTTTGCTCGGAATCCGCACTGGACCTCATCCAATTGTGGCTCAGCTAGGCGTCGGAGTCTCTGCTCTAGGATTCTAGAGTAGATTTTACCAGGGACACTGAGAAGGGATATGCCTCTATGGTTTCCACACTGTCGATTGTCACCCTTTTTGAAAATTGGTGTTATGATGGCAATCTCCCAATCCTTTGGTATGGTCTTGTTGCACCACGCTGCCTGTAGGACCCTTAAGAGTAATAGGTCGCCTGATGCTCCCATGTACTTAACCATTTCTGGTGTTATACCATCATGCCCTGCTGCTTTGCCCATCTTGATTTTCTCCAGTGCTGCCTTCAGTTCTTCCATCTTTATGTCATCTTCACCATCATTGGTTTTCTCTTCTGTGCTAGTGTTTATCATTTCTGATGCTTCACCATGCTCACCATCCAGGAGTTCTGAGAAATATTCTTTCCATCTTTCCATTACTTCCTTCGGGGCAGTAAGCAATTTGCCTTGCTTGTCCTTTATAAATTTGAGAGGGCATTGTTTTTCCTTCCTCATGTTCTTTAGGGTCTTATAGAACAATTTCTGGTTTTCTTGTGCATCTTTTTCTAGCTTTTCTCCAAATTCTTCCCAGGACTTCTGTTTTGCTGCTAGCACTTTGTTCTTTGCTTCTGTTCTGAGTGTCACATATTCTCTATATTTTTCCATTTGTCCTGTTGTGTTTTTAGCTCCTAAGTATTGTTTCCATGCCATTTTCTTCTCTCTTATTTTCTCTTTGACTTCCTCTGTCCACCAAGGTGTCCTCTTTCTCTTGTTCCCAAGTCGGACTTCACCGCATGCTTCTGCAGCAGCTGTCTTTATGATATCCTTGAATTTAATCCAGAGGGTTTCCAAGTCATCAGGTCGTTCTTCTGTGTTGCTCACCGCTGCAGCAATAAGCCTCTGATATCTGGTCTTAATTTCTGGCTCTCTCAGCTTGTAGGTCCTAATGCTCATTTCTCCTGCTCGTTTACTTGGTTTCTTGCGGGATGTTGGACAGTTCCTAGGCTGAGCAACTCTTTCATTTGTTCTTTTGATGCCGGTCCCAAGCCCGGATGAAAAAGGAGGAGGGCGGCCTGCATGGAGGCCGTAAGGAGGCAGCCCCTCCACCATGCAAAGGCACAACAGGCCAATCGCCTGTTTGCTTTAAATCACGATTACTAGCAACACAAGAGAGAAATTTGGACTGATTCTAAAGGCGACGAACTGGAACGGACTACGGACTACGACTTATGGAACTTGGAACACAAGAAGTATAAATGGGAAGGAAGAGAAGCTGGTGGAAGAGATGAGGAAAGCAAAACTAGAAATCCTGGCTATAACAGAAACAAAGAAAAAAGGACAAGGAGTCATGGATCTCGATGGCAACACGCTGCTCTACAGTGGTGTACCCATGTCTGAAAGAGCTAAAGGGAGCGTGGGCTGCATTGTGGCCCAAAATCAAAAAGATAGTATCAAGGGATGGAACTTTGTCTCGGAGCGCATTATGGTTGTTAAACTAAAAGAAGGAGAAATCATAGTCAACCTGGTCATAGTGTATGGGCCAAATGAGGATGAGAGAGCAGAGGTCAAGGAGGAATTCTTCGAGCTGCTTCAAAGGACAGTGGATGACTGCCTAGATGAAGTTATCATGCTCGGAGATTTTAATGCCAGAGTTGGAAATGACCATGCTAGATGGGGTGGAGTTATCGGAAGATATGGAGAAGATACTCTCAATGACAATGGAAAGCGACTCCTTAGATTCTGCAGTGAGCAGAATCTGATCATTACAAACACAAAGTTCCCCCATAAGCGCATACATGCATACACTAGATGTGAACCAACAAAGAATGAGAAGTCAGTGATCGACTATGCCATTGTTCGGAGAAGCTCATTCAAATATGTCCGAGATGCTAGAGTCTGGAGGGGGCCAGAGATTGGAAGTGATCACTACCTGCTAACAATCAAAAGAAAGAAGGATAAGCTCTCACTGCAGATAAATACTTCTATAGCACGCTACTCTAATAGCCTCTGACAACCAAGTCCAACTCCCGGCCTTCACGTATGGCTCAATTTGAGCCCGGCGGAACTGTTTCCACTGACGGGAGAAGGGGCGAAGGGGAGCCACTATCGCCTTAAAACCAGCAGCTTCAGGCAGATAGGGCTCGTGAACCTTGGTCGGTAGCTTATCTAAGAGAAGGAACTCTGAATTCAAACCACCACTACCTTGCGGGAATATCCATTTATGGAATAAGCTTCGGGAGTAAACCCCAAGGATAAATCCGGAGTCGGAGTCCCTAAGGCAATTTAATGTTGACTCAACATTATTCTGGCAACTCCTGTGACGTGGCTGGTACCAAACTGTATCGGCTACTGCCGTTCCTTTGGACCTACCGGCTGCGTGGAGAGGGAGAACATGCTGCATGTGCAACAGCCTGATCTCCACATAACTGTGCCCAAGCTCGCGCCCTTGAGAGGACACTCCAGCTTCACCCTATAGGTTTCGGCAAAACACGGGAAGTAGCAGTTACTGGTTATAAGCATTTTCCCCAATTGGCGTAAGGCAAGGCGCCAGAGGCTACTTCCGACAGGGGGAGAGGTTCTAGGATCTCACTGGACAGCTACCGCCCGCTTCAAGCTAGGCAGCCCCAGTCAATTAGGTGTTGTCCCGCCACTGTCTGCTTTCCCCAATTGGGTACATGGGGATTAGGGTCAAACCCGAAGTGTGGACATAAAATTTTGCACCAAGCAATTATCATAATAGAAATAAGCAAACTCTCAGATTGCGATGCTGGAACATCCGGACTATGTTGACTGGACTGTCCGAAAACCTACAGGACATAACCGATGTCAGGAACACAGCCGTAATTAATGACAAGCTTAATTCAGGTTGATATAGCTGCACTTCAGGAAACGCGCTTGGCAGGTTCTGGAATGGCGAGCGAGAAGGACTACACATTTTATTGGCAAGGGAAAGATCGTAATAAAACTAGAGAACACGGAGTAGGTTTTGCGGTTTATAGCGCAGGTCCCATCTCCCTTGTCAGTGTGTATGCTCCTACTCTGTACTCTGCCTCAGAAGCTAAAGACGAGTTCTACGAGAATCAAGCAGCAGTCGTCAAAAGCATACCCAGGCAAGAACAGCTTGTTCTCCTTGGTGACTTTAACGGTAGAGTGGGTGCCGATAATGTTTCATGGCCTTCATGTCTGGGCAGGTTTGGTATTGGCAAGATGAATGAAAATGGACAACGTCTCTTGGAGTTCTATGTCCATCATGACCTCTGCGTGGTCAACACTTACTTTCAGACAAAACCCCAGCATAAGGTGTCATGGAGACACCCACGATCCAAGCACTGGCACCAACTGGATCTGATTCTCGTCAGAAGGCAACTTCTCAGGTCTGTGCTCTCCACGCGCTCGTACCATAGTGCAGACTGTGATGCAGATCACTCCTTGGTTTGCTGCAAAATCAGAGCACAACCAAGAAAACTCTATCGTATCAGACACGAAGGGAAACCACGCATTGATACCAGCAAGATGTCAGACCCTGTCATGATCGCTCAATTTACAGCGACCTTCAAGAAAGTGTTCAGTAGCCCTCTGCATGGTGATACTGTTACAGAGAACTGGGAGCACCTGCGGAACACCATTCAAGGTACTGCACTTGCCACCTTTGGTAAGAAAACAGTGAAGTCAAATGTCTGGTTTGATGCTTCATCAGATGTGATGACACCGGTCATTGAAGCTAAGCGCAGTGCTGCGATTGAATATAAACGTTCACCGAGTGCTAGAACCCTACAGATCCTGAAGGCTTCAAGAAGCTAAGTTCAACAACCTGCTCGACGCGGTGCAAATGACTACAGGCATCAACTCAGTGAGAGTACCCAGACCGCAGCGCAAACAGCCAACATTAAATAAATGTATGACGGTATAAAGAAAGCCTTCGGTCCCAAGGAAAGTAAGACGGCACCGCTAAAAAAGATCAGCGGAGAGAAGCTAACCGATAAGGGTAAGCAGAAGGAGAACGAACGAACTTTTTTTCAGAAGGGTTAAGAATTGGGCGCGCAGGCCCGTCTAACGTTCTGCCCTTTCACTCTCATTTATCTTGTATACTATATCCTTTCATTCCCACATGTTACTGTCGTGATTTGGTCTGTCTTACACCACGGTCATATTTACCGCACGTAATACTATAGGAAAACGGACCGATACAACAGCCAATGAAAACGCTCCTTTTTCTGGTGTGTATAAGGAAACCTTTTTAGGCTTAACATAGAGGCCCATTTTGTGTAAATGCTAGTAAGAAGTTATTTAATTTCTAAAGGACTAAAGATGTTTAAACGGAAAGGTATAGATATTTCAACAACGGGAATGTTACTTGAGAGGTAGGTGCAAAGACTTCCTCGAATAGTAGTTCAATTATAAAGAAAAATCGTTTAAAATGACATTTATACATCAGGGTAGCCCCCAATTTAAAGTCTACATAGATTTAAATGCATTTTGCTAACTAAACCATTATTAAATAGAAAGGTAGCGATAAATTCACAGTATAATTCTAACTTTAAATGATCAAAATCGGCCCAGAATTAAGAGAGATATTAAATATTAAAAATGTTGCACATTGAACAAGAAGGCAAAAATCATTTCAATTTTAGATTCTTAACGCCGTTTTTACCACATGCCATCCGAGAGGTAGGGTGCGGTACCATAAAAGTCCTTGAACTTGGCTGATTTGAGGCTACAACCTTTTAATAACCCAAGCTGTACAGAAGAGAGCGGCAAAACGTGTGCTGTCAAATACTTTGCCACTGTATCTGCATAGCAGACCTAGATACCAATTAACAGCCTGTTACAGCTTATGTGTATTGCCTGATGGTAAGAAATATATATATATATATATATATATATATATATATATATATATATATATATATATATATATATATATATATATATATATATGTAATTTTCCTGTGATTAATCCACTTCTGTGTTAGACAGTGTGTTGAATGTAAAGAAAAAAATTACAGGACGAGTGTATTGCCATCTGAACGCAAGCATGTGTTGACTTTTAAAGACGAAAGCCAGCCTTGTGAAATGTGTAGCTGTTAGATGCTTTTATTTGAAAGTGGGTTTGTTGAATCTGTCTACTTTGGACATAACGCGAATGGATTCAATTTTTGAACAATGTGGTAATAAGTCAACTTGAACTTCCAACCATGGGCACATCAACTAATGCCAAGACGGTATATAGTTCATTCAATTTATTTGACATCATACGGTTGACTAGACGAACATTTAATTTTGACGACGGATGGTTGACGTTCCACCAGACAGCACACAACGTAAGTTTCATATTTAAAAATTACAGTTAATTCGTTCAGTAAGATAATCTCTTAGGTAACGTCAGACTAGTTATACAGTGTTCATAACATAGCATCCAAGTAAACAAATGAGGCAGTTATATACGATAAGTCAATCTTCCACTGTCCTATGACCTTGGCAATGACGGAGAACCTTGTCAGGTCTTCTATATCATATAATGTTCCGATACTACGTATCTCCTTTTAGTACTGGCCTCTCACTTCAATCAATGTGAAATAACAATAATACAATTTCCTGCCCACGACCTTCGTGGCATCATAGCTTAGATATAGCAAATACTTGAGTCACCTCTGCTTTGCGTGGTACGTATTCGTAACGGCCGAATACTGATTCATATCATAAAAATATATAACAAGCCAATCCTGGATAATCCTAACGTCGGAATCCGTCGGCTTTAAAATTCATACAACAAGTTCAAGTAGGACTCCATTTTGAACCAATACGTCATTGGTACAACTAGATGTCTATATGAGAACGAAATACATTATTATCTAAATCATACTTGCTTCTCTTCCCAAGAAAAATCACCAGAATACTGTTGACCTGAGTCCTCATCTTCTTAACAGACGGACGGTCAAACACAAGAATAAAATATACCCGCAACACGGGTTCGAACGCCACGAATCAATGGACTGATTCTTGGGCACTAAACTTCTCAACCCCAGCTATGACGTAGACTGGTCTTTGGCAACACATGCGGGCGGGGTAACCCAATACTCGCATAAGTGCACAATCGTGCGCTACGAAAATCAAACTCACCAATAATACTTACTATCCTGTAAGTCGGTGCGTAAAGTTTATTACAGAGGTAGGACCACATATTAATAAAATATGCGACTACCCTCATCTGTAAACGACTGTAAAGGCCTACGAAAAGGGCTCTACAGATTCCTTACCAATCCCCCCAAAAAAATTAATTATATTAATTTTTTTCTTTACTACTCGAAACTAGAGGTGATTCAAGTGTACATTATCATATAATAATACTATAGCATGACGTAGAATCATCAAACATAAATATGAAATTTAAGGAGGTCCACTACTATGAAAACTGGATTTTACGTACAAAATATAGATTTTTTACTTTTGAGCTTATTTTATTAAATAATCATCGAGGAATCGATTGAGCAAGGTTTTATAACATAAAAAATGCATTTGATGTATCAAAAAGCATATTGTCGGCACCACCCCCATGCTATGATTTTCAAATTTGTGCCGAAAATGCACGATTTCTCACTAAAACTATCAAACAGAGGAGTCTCAAATTTGGCATGCATATAGTAAACATCTATATCTTTAAAAAAAACACATCTGCATTTTTGATATTTTGGTAATTTTCTTTTATAAATTTTTTAAAAATATTTAAAAAAATATTTTTTCACACAAATATAGTTTTTTTTTTTTAAATCATTAAAAATATAATTTAAAACTTATAAAAATAATCATGAGTAGTACACATCTATATCTTTAAAGTAACATCTGCATTTTTGATATTTTGGTAATTTTCTTTTATAAATTAAAAAAAATATTTAAAAAAATATTTTTTCATACAAATATAGTTTTTTTTTTTTTTAAATCATTAAAAATAGAATTTTAAACTTATTAAAATAATCATGAGTAAAATTGTTTTAATTTTCAGTCACAACATGTGGGTGCAATTTGATAAAGTTTGGTCAATGGGAAACAAAATTTTTGTTCTTGAAAATTGGTGAAAAACCCAATATAGTGGTTGTTTTTTTTTTTTTGGTTACCAGGGTAGAAGGAAAGAAGAAAAATTAGGCAAGACAAAGGCGAGAGGAGAAGCTGCAGGAAGCTGAAGGAGGGGCAGCATATAGTGCTGGACAATTTTAAACACATTCAGCCCCCAGAATGGAGTATATTGGACAAGACAAGTCACTCGATGACTAAAATGCATTTTTCTGAAAACTAACATTTTATTAACAAAAAATTTTTTTTTTTTACAAACTATCCAATAGATCAGTCTGAAATTTGGCATGCATATAGGACACATATATACCTTTAAATTGACAGGGGCTTTGTTTGATATTTTGGTAATTTGC
Organism: Oreohelix idahoensis; assembly: GCA_024509875.1. Classification (NCBI taxonomy): domain Eukaryota; kingdom Metazoa; phylum Mollusca; class Gastropoda; order Stylommatophora; family Oreohelicidae; genus Oreohelix; species Oreohelix idahoensis. The sequence continues at coordinate 56,269 of JAMPIV010018242.1, read as the reverse complement.
TTTGATATATTTTTTTAAATATATTTTTTCATTGTTTTTCATACAAATATAGTGTATTTTTTAAAAAAAGTCATTAAAAATAGAAATTTTATCTTATCAAAAAAAGCCCTAGACAAATTGTTTTAATTGTCAGTCACAACATGTGTATGCAATTTGATAAAGTTTGGTCAATGGTAAACATAAGATTTTTGCTCTTGAAAATTGGTGTAAAACCCAATATGGCGGTTGTTTTTTTTTTTGGTTACCATGTAGAAGGAAAGAAGAAAAATTAGGCAAGATAAAGGCAAGAGGAGCAGCTGCAGGAAGCTGAAGGAGGTGCAGCATATGGTGCTGGACAATTTTTAACACATTCAGCCCCCCAGAATGGAGTATATTGGACAAGACAAGTCATTCGGTGACTAAAATGCATTTTTCTCAAAACTAACATTTTATTAACAAAAAATGTTATTTTTTACAAACTATCTAATAGATCAGTCTGAAATTTGGCATGCATGTAGGACACATATATACCTTTAAAATGACAGGGGCTATTTTTGATATTTTGGTAATTTGCTTTGATATATTTTTTAAATATTTTTTTTTCATTGTTTTTCATACAAATATAGTGTATTTTTTTTTAAATCATTAAAAATAGAATTTTTAACTTATCAAAAAAAGCCCCTGACAAATTGTTTTAATTGTCAGTCACAACATGTGTGTGCAATTTGGTAAAGTTTGGTCAATGGGAAACATAAGTTTTTAGCTCTCGAAAAGTGGTGAAAATCCAATATGGCGGATTTTTTTTGTGGTTACCATGGTAACCACATGTTTTTTAACAAAATAAACTGTAGAATTTGGTTCATGGACATACACTGTGTCTATTGAGTACATAAAAAGTTTGAAAATGTTATTAGAACAAAAGTTAGTTTTCACTGTAGGGAAACCCCTTAAGTTAACTCAAATAAACAAAAGGTATGCACAAAAGCATACATCCACAATTGACCACCTTTGGTACAATGTGGTAAATGAAATAAAATCGCATATAGAAATAATGAATCAAACCGAATAGAAACGCAAAAATGAAAAAAAATGTAAAAACCAATGAATAAACCGAAAAGTGATGGATATGGCTTAAAAATGACAAGTGGGGAAAAAATGAAAGAATACAATTTAAACACGTGTAGAGATCAACACCCTTAACTGTGTCTAAAAGTTCATTTGTGGTACTAATAAAAGTGCAAATGTTAAATCACTGTCCTTACCGAGTGATAAATATTAAATGTTTACAATTAAATATTTCATAGTGATCCAAATTAATTCTTATACTCATTAACTAAGTATCAACGGTTACTAATCTACCGAATTATTTATTTTAAAAACAAATTAACAATGTCATTAAATTTCGTAGATTAAGAAAGTTCCATTGTCCTGTTAGGAAACCGTAAAATAATACTAGGTTCCGTTCCATGAAAAACCAACCAAGTGTTCGCAATGTTATTTCAGTGAGAAAATATTGTCTGGTTTTATTCAACGTTATTCTCTCTTCAATATCCTGAGTGAGTAAATGTTATTTTCACAACGATAGTCATATATCTTAACGTTCCATGTTATTTTGATACATAAGCATTGTAGATTTCACTTGACTGAATGTTAATGACTCTTGTCATAGAGGTATCACACGTAAAAAGTTACAATTGACGAACTGTCAGTGTCGAAGTTCAGTTATCTGCAGTGCGTAGCTGTTAATGTGATTCGTTAGGACATCTCGACAAAACGTCTGCGAGAACATTCTGTGTGCCAGGTATGGATCGAATCGTGAAACTATATGGTTGAAGAGCGATCGCATACCTAGTAGATTTGGCAGATTTCACGTCCTTTGTGTTGAGAGCAGTAAGCGCTTTTTGATCTGATTCCACAATAAAGTGTGATCCAAGCAGATATCTCTGGAGTTTAGTTATTGACCAAACAAGTCCGAGAAGTTCCTTATCTAAAACTGAGTAATTTTGTTCAGTCGGAGTTAACTTCCGTGATACATATTGAACTGGATGCAAGGTGCCATTATATTATTGTAGTAAGACGCTTCCCACGCCGAAATTAGAAGCATCGCTGCGTAAGACAAATGGTAAATTCGCATTAGGCAACCTTAAAACAGGAGCATCCGAAAAAAAAATTCTTTATGATATCCAACGCGATTTGATGTTCGTTTGACCACCAAATCACGTTAGCTGCACCTTTCCTAAGTAATGAAGAGAAAGGAGCAGTAATGGACGAAAGATGTGGTATGAATTTCCCATAGTATTGTACTAGTCCTAATAGAGATCGCACTTGTTTCTTTGTTTTAGGTGTGGAGATATTAAGGATTTTAGAGACATTACTGTCCTCTGTATATAACATACCGCGACCAATACGGTGACCCAAAAAAGAAATATCGTGGAAACCCACAAATGCCTTTGATGGCTTAGCAGTTAAGTTATGATTTTGTAACGTGGACAGTAATGAGTTTAATCCTTCTATATGTTCTTCCCATGAGTCACTGAAAAGACAAATGTCATCTATGTACGCAATGACATTGGGATGATGAGATAAAATTCGACGCATCATGCGTACGAACGTGGCAGGAGCGTTGACTAACCCGAAAGGCATAAAATTCCATTGGAATAGGCCCCGGGGAGTCGAGAAAGCAGTGAGTGGCTTTGCCCTTTCTGTCAATGGTACTTGCCAATAGCCCTTTGACAGATCAAACTTAGAGAAGAAAGTAGAATGAGATAATTTTACTAATAAATCTTCTAAAAGTGGCAAAGGTTCTGCGTCAAATTGTGTGACTTTATTTAATTTTCTGTAGTCTACACATAGACGAATGTTATTATCTTTCTTTCTAATTATCACCATAGATGAAGCATATGGTGACAACGATGGCTCAATTATGTTTAATCGAAGCATCTCATCTAATTCCTTTTCGACCTTATCTCTAAAGTGTAAAGGTATGGGATATGGACGAATACGGATAGGTGTTTCATCAGTTAGAAGGATATCATGTTGAATAGCTGACGTATGACCTGGAATGTCAGTGAGAACCTTATCATACGTTTGAAGTAGTGATGAAACTTGCTGTCGTTGATCAGTCGAAAGAGAAGAAGAAATAGTGACATCATTCCAGTTTTCCGTGGAATGAAGAGGTACAACTGGTATGGGCAATTGTACATCTTGAAAAGAAGACTCTTCTTCTTGTATAACTGACAAATTAGTATAGTTGTGAATGTGAGGGGTAGGATCGTCAGTCGCTTGAAATACTGATTGTAAATAATCAGGACGTGAATAATACTCTTTCAACATGTTAATGTGAAAGGTTTTGTGTTTTCCGTTAATATCGACGATGTAGTCGACATCGGATATTTTTGAGATGATCCTAAAAGGACCTCTCCATGTGATAAGTAGACGATTGTTATGCGAAGGCAGTAAAACAAAAGCCTCGTCACCAGGAATAAGCTGGCGAAGACGTCTATACCGATTTGCAAATAGACGAGCTTTTTCTTTAGACTCTTCGGATGATGCAGTAGCTAACCTACAGGCATCTATTATTCTCTTTCTTAAAGAGATGACATATTCATATGAGGATTGAGTTTCCTCAGGTATATTATCTTCAACCAATAAATCATGGATTAAAGACATAGGTCCGCGTGGTTGTATGCCAAAAACTAACTGGAAGGGAGAAAACCCTGTGGCTTGGTTTTGCACCTCGCGATACGCGAAGAGAGCAGCGGGTAGGACCCGGTCCCACTCCTGAGGGTGATCTTGAGTCATCTTACCCAACAACTGCTTAAGTGTCCTATTCTGTCTCTCAATTAACCCATTGGACATTGCATGGTATATTGAACTGAGAGATCTATCTATACCCAATGTCTTCATAACCTGTGACATGGATTCGGAAATAAACTGGACACCATGATCCGATAGGATCTTACGCGGAAAACCAATGCGTGAAAAGATCAGCATTAAAGCTTCTGCAACACTGGCAGATGAGGTGTTCTTAAGAGGTATGGCCTCAGGCCAACGCGTACACATATCGATACAGGTAAGAATATGTGTATGTCCTCTTGCAGATGGCAATATAGGACCAATGATGTCGATCGCCATTTTATCAAATGGTCTAATAGGTATGTCCGCAGCTTGGATAGGAGCATCATGATATGGACCCCTTACTTTAACTTCCTGACATGTCACGCAGGAACGACAATAGAGATTAACATCCCTATGAACGCCAGGCCAATAGAATGCGGATAGCACTCTAGATTTGGTTCGCGAAAACCCCATGTGACCTGCACATTGAGAATCATGAGCATGTCGTAATATTCTAGGTCTCATAGAAGACGGGACCAGAATTTGTGAACGCACCAATGAATCTGTTTCTCTTATTAATCTAACTAAAATACCTTTTTTAAGAGCAAATTGGTGTCTAGACTTTGCAATTGTGTTGTTATTATTTCTCTTAGTCGCCAATTGAAAAAATCTCTGCAAAGAATTATCATTCTTTTGTAAATTAGCAAACAGCTCCCTTGAAATAGGAGAATCATCATCATTACTATTATGAACCGTAGGTTCAGAAGTTGATTCACGCGACAATTCAGTAGCTTGCGCTCTGGTAACCACTGCATTTGCAGCATGAATATGTCGCTTTTCCCATTCATTAATCTGCTCTGGTGTACACTCTTTTATACCGTGTATACAACCAAGTATCACATCGCTAACTGGATTCTGCAGAAGACAGGCATGGATCTTCCCTGAAAAGAAAGGTGTATGTAAGTTAATGATGGCTGTAGGGAAGGTTTCCACAGTTCCCCCGAATGTGACACACTTGACCACGTTGCCAGTGGCAAAGGAGGGGTCGATCAGAGAGTTCCGCACTCCGACAGTACTGCAGCCTGAATCAAACAAAATAGAGCAAGGAATCGAGTTGACATATCCTTTGTTAAATTTTAAACAACCCTTTCCGTGGTGAACTGATGCAGAAGTAGCTGTACAAACTGCTGGTAGACTTGGTAGAATGTGTCCGCATCGCAGCGTCGTGATCGCCTTGGGCTGGAATAGCGTTGAGCATTCTTGACATGTCTTTACCTGCTCTAGATCGATACAAGACATAGCGTTATGTTGATTAACATTATTATCATTATCTTTGTTAGTTTGTGATTCAATTGAAGCAACATTTGAATGTTGTCGTGGCCTGCTCGACGATCTATCTCTACGTCGCGATCGACTTTGACTATTGTCATTAAAATTGCTATAATTACTGTTTCTGCCATCATTAAAATTTGGATGAGTCCGCCAATGAAAGTTATCACTGTTGTGATGTTGGCGAAATGACTTATTCATAAATCTATTTCTATTTTCAGGATGATATGATTGAGATCTCCAATGTTGTTTATTATTATTACCTTGATTATATTTAGGATTGTTGTTAATAAAATCTCGAGATCTGTGAGATTGACCATATGATACATTAAATGGAGCAGACTGTTGGTATTGTTTCCCCTTTTGAAAATGACCAAAGTTGAAATTATTATTACTTCCCCTTTGAAAATTTCTATCGCTACTCATCGAACGATTTCTAGGGAAATTGTTTTGTTGCATAGCGAAAGCAACGGGTAAATCGTCCTTAAGCTGCGCATTGCTGACATCCATGTTAGGATGAGCGGTGCAGAAATTTTTACAATGTTCTGACATTTCTTTTATATTACCAGGCTTACGTTCATGTAGAAACGCAAGAAATGCAGGACTTACTGCCGATAAAACTTTATCTCGTAATAATAAGTCGAACATACCATCATACGATTTCTCTACCTTGGATAGTTCAATCCATCTTTCCAAGGTAAGACGTATTTGAGAAAGAAAATCATCAAAATTCTTGCTAGATTGTGGGAGCATAGACTTGAACTTTATTCTGTATTGATCTTCTGTCATTTGAAATTTGTTTAGAAGAGCGGCCCTAAGAGCATCGTAATCATTTTTATCTATAGAGCTAGTAGTGTGATAAACAGCCATTGCCTCTCCTGTTAGTAATCTGGATAAGTGGGTGCAATATAATGATTTATCCAAGTTGTACGACCGACATGTAGCCTCAAATCTGTCCAAAAAAAATATCACATCGTCGGATGGTGGAGTAAACTTTGGCAATTTGAGATGAACCTCTCTAAAATTCTCATGTCTAGATGAAGACTGACCTTCCTGAGTCTTTTGTGTATTACATTCACTTGACAATCTTATTCTATCAAATTCCAATTCGGCAAGTTTCAAATCATGCTGACGTTTCTTATCATTCTCTTCTGTCTCAAGCTGAAGTCTTTTTGCATTTTGTTCAGCTATTAATCTTCTTCCTCCCATTTCCTTTTGTTTTTCTTCCATTTTCTGTTCTGCCTCACGCTGAAATCGTTTCTCTTCTAATTCAGCGGCTAATCTCATTTTTTTCTCATTTTCATCAGCCTCAAATTTCATCTTCTTCTCATTTTCTGCAGCACGTTTCTCTTCTAATTCAGCGGCCAATCTCATTTTTTTTCTCATTTTCTGCAGCTTCAAATTTCATCTTCTTTTCATTTTCCTCAGCCTCAATCCGTTTTTGATCTGCCTCAAATTTCAAATTTTCCAAACGTAACTTTTCAGCTTCCAATCTTTGAGATTCCAACCTTTGAGATTCTTTATATTCTGTCATAGCAAATGATCTAATCTCTTCCGGAGGTATATTAAGCTCCTTAGCCTGCTTAATAAAATAGTCTAAGGTAGACATTATTCAAAATTATTCTGAAATATTTCTACATAAAATGTTACTACACCAAATGGTCTTCGTTCCTGTCCTAGAACGGTAAATTCAAGTTATATAATAGGCAATTATATTAATAATTAATAAAGTAATTTATGCAATGAAATGTTATGAAAGCAATAACGTGACAGACAATAGTACAATGCTGACAAGACACGATAATCAAAGACAAATGAAAACAGTGGCAGAAATCCAATAAAAATAAAATGTGAAACTAAAATGGAATGTCGTAAAGAATTACGATGATAACTGCGATCAAATACTAAACAATACAATTGACAAGACAGTGTAAAAACATATGTTTGTAAAAAACTGAACGAAAGTCAGGTGAGAAAGACGCATAATACTAACAAAATACATCATAAAACTAAAGTACGAATAAAATAACTACGAGAACAACAATTTAAACTTGACGTTACAACTAAAACAGTCAGGTGTCACAGACCACCAGACACAGTGGACCTAAAATCCTTCTATGCTCAGGCATAGGAACATTCCACTGAGGGAAGTCTGCAAAATAATTCCTATAGAAAACTCAAGACGGACCTGTGGTGAAACTTTTATTTTTCCGTCCTAAGTCGCCATTCACAAACTCACACGATAAACATCAAACATAGAACATGCAACATGAATAAAGAAGCAGTGGACATATTACTAAGCCAAGGCACAGCTAAACGTAAAACGGTGTAATAACAACACGACGTTTTTACTTATCTCAACCGGCTAAAAAAAAGGATATCCCTCGCATCCGGGACTGTATGCATGAGCCTTGTAAGAACAATGTATGTAACACTATGACAGTGTCCAATGTTGCAGCTTAGAGATGATGTCCAACGTCGTCCTTGACCTTCAGATAACTGTCGTCTTGATTCCACGTGTATGTGGACGTTTCCTTTTGAAGATCGAGGTATTTCTATTCAACCGATTTATTTGACTTTGAGAACTGTCCCTTCTTGAAAATCTTGATATTTCCAAATCACGCTGGTTCCACCATTTCTGTTAGATGCTTTTATTTGAAAGTGGGTTTGTTGAATCTGTCTACTTTGGACATAACGCGAATGGATTCAATTTTTGAACAATGTGGTAATAAGTCAACTTGAACTTCCAACCATGGGCACATCAACTAATGCCAAGACGGTATATAGTTCATTCAATTTATTTGACATCATACGGTTGACTAGACGAATATTTAATTTTGACGACGGATGGTTGACGTTCCACCAGACAGCACACAACGTAAGTTTCATATTTAAAAATTACAGTTAATTCGTTCCGTAAGATAATCTCTTAGGTAACGTCAGACTAGTTATACAGTGTTCATAACATAGCATCCAAGTAAACAAATGAGGCAGTTATGTACGATAAGTCAATCTTCCACTGTCCTATGACTTTGGCAATGACGGAGAACCTTGTCAGGTCTTCTATATCATATAATGTTCCGATACTACGTATCTCCTTTTAGTACTGGCCTCTCACTTCAATCAATGTGAAATAACAATAATACAATTTCCTGCCCACGACCTTCGTGGCATCATAGCTTAGATATAGCAAATACTTGAGTCACCTCTGCTTTGCGTGGTACGTATTCGTAACGGCCGAATACTGATTCATATCATAAAAATATATACCAAGCCAATCCTGGATAATCCTAACGTCGGAATCCGTCGGCTTTAAAATTCATACAATAAGTTCAAGTAGGACTCCATTTTGAACCAATACGTCATTGGTACAACTAGACGTCTACATGAGAACGAAATACATTATTATCTAAATCATACTTGCTTCTCTTCCCAAGAAAAATCACCAGAATACTGTTGACCTGAGTCCTCATCTTCATAACAGACGGACGGTCAAACACAAGAATAAAATATACCCGCAACACGGGTTCGAACGCCACGAATCAATGGACTGATTCTTGGGCACTAAACTTCTCAACCCCAGCTATGACGTAGACTGGTCTTTGGCAACACATGCGGGCGGGGTAACCCAATACTCGCATAAGTGCACAATCGTGCGCTACGAAAATCAAACTCACCAATAATACTTACTATCCTGTAAGTCGGTGCGTAAAGTTTATTACAGAGGTAGGACCACATATTAATAAAATATGCGACTACCCTCATCTGTAAACGACTGTAAAGGCCTACGAAAAGGGCTCTACAGTAGCATAATTGAGAATTGTGGCAAAAATACGACTGTAATTTTAATAATGTATTTGAAGGAGTGTCGTAGATTTCCGATAGGAGAATTAAGACTAGGTTTGGTCCCTTCTGAATAGGTTTGAATAGGTGATAGACTCAGTGAGAGTTAGTGAAAGGTAATAGAATTTCCACACACGTGAGATGATAGATTTGATATAGTGGCTGTCTCTGAAAGCGAAAAGAATTCTTCTCTCTCTCACCTATCTTCTACAGCAGTTGTTACAGCGTCAGACAGACTACACCAATATACATATTACGTATATTTCTATCACTCACAGGCACGCACATACACGTGACGACAGGTAAACACACAGACGTGGGAAAACTATAACAATGATATATATATTATCTAGAACGAGCTGACCAAACACGATTATTTAGTTCAAGAGCGATTTTAATATCAGGAAAAATCGGCTCACAACATCAAAGAAAGTACATCAAGGAAAATACATATACACATAGTCATAAAAAATCAAGGAAATGTTGCAAGGATGATAGCCCCGTTATAGTGTTAACTCTAGGTTTAGCCCGGCCCCGTTAAGAGAACAGATGATGGCGCCAGAGTCACAGATACATAGGGTTTGAGTCTAAGAGTTTTTCTTTGTTTTATCTCGTAATTATATGCACAGAGTTTGAAAAAAAAATCTGATTTAACCTAAGACAAAACACAAGAACTCTAGCCTTAGCAACAAATTATGCAGATTGAAAAAAAAATTAGGACAGCAACAGGGTGTCAAAGATAAAATAGTGAAAAATATCACTCAAACCAGCGTACACTCATTCATTCCGCCATGGCTTCTCACACTTGTACTCACGACTTTGCTTGCTGCCTCTTGGAACACATTGATTTTAGATTTTCACACAGACTCAAAAAATGCAGTCTTCTGCCAAGAAGTCCCCAGTTCCAAAAGACGTATTTAACTTGGAGTCTCCGGGAACGACTACTTGGGTATGCAAATTTGTTCAAATGTCTGATTAAGTCACCTAACAATTATTCCAGGCGCGGGAGTTAGCAGAGCACAGTGTCAATAGCGTAGGTTTCTAAAAAATGATGAATGTCAGGTCGGTGCCTTCCCTCAGTATAGGATTCACTTTAGTCACACCACAGATTTGTCCACAAGATATAATCTAGTCGGGAAATGATTGTTAATATTCACGCCACCAGGCAGCAAATTATATAGAGTTTCTAGAAGAAATTAAGTGCTGGCTCCAAGGTCCAGTATTTATCATTACAGTCTTTGAAAACCCGTTATAGGGATATTAGTATTTCTGTCTAACTTGCACCGTCAGATCAGTGTTACTTGAGAAAACCCACGTGGTTCAAAATAAGGACTGTCTATTTCTTCACAAGTATGGAAACTACTACTAGGTGCTGGTAAAGTTAGGGTCACCCCAAAACTTTCACTGTGTGGAGGAAAAATAACACATATAATATAATAAACAGAATCTGTACTGGTTAAAACTTACATTTAAACTTGCAAGCAGAGAGCTTTGCCTATCATTTAAACTTCCCCTGACGTAAGTTATATTTAAAAATCAGCAATCCTCATAAATTAAGAACACGTGCGTATTCCGTCACCATTCATGAGGCTGGATTCTAGAGTTTATACGTTAGTTTAGAAAAATACACTCGACTGAGTATTAGCAGTTAAATTAAATTTATAAATAGCTACAATTGCCGTTATAAGCTAGAAATTAAATTTTAGTCTGCTTTCCACTGAATGCTTCCCTAGAAAATATAATAGCCTACCACTTTATTTCTCTTCTGCGCTAAAGAAATAGATTAAAATGAATTAAGCGATTTAACACTTTAACACTCACAAAATCTATATATCTATCATATTAATTACCTCAACCACAGAATTACAGGTAGTCGCACAACTTAAGAATAAAAATGCTGAAAATATTTCTGGAAGTCTAGAAGTTCGACAAATTGCCGAAACAAACTGAGATCTTCTCTAACAGCTATTCTGTTTTCGAGCGACCTATCTACTGTGGAGTCTATGAGCGAGAATGAAATTAAAGTTTCAAACTTGGCCAATATCTTAAAATCAGACAAAGGGCCCAAACTATTTCGCCACGCGAAATTATCTCCCCTACTCCCAACATTTACGTCCGCTTAACGCGTGTCGTAACTGTCACCTACTGACCACGATGTACGCGTGTCAGTTTCAAATCCCAGACAGCCTGACTCCATTGTAGGGCAGTTTTCACACTACAGCTGACCATGGCCCAAGTGAGCGCCGTGTCAGTTTGGGATTTTCCAGCCAAATGTCTGGATACTGACCGGTGCAGATGTAAAGTATCACACCTCACCGGGACTAATGCCGAGAAGAAGCTCGCGCGCTCGGTGAGAATGTAGACGATTTGCTACGTCCTATGTTCAGCGAACCGACTTATCACGCCTTCTGACGCCCTGCAGCCCTGACATCTACGTAATATCGTCCTAGCGCGATTCTCAGTTTAAGAGAAAGAAACAGGTAAAGTTTGCGAATTATATGAAAATAATATACGCAAAACGAATGGATGAAAAATACACAGGAAAAAAAAAGTACAGAGATATTAAAAGAGAGAGTTTATGTGAAAGAATAGGAAGAAGATGTAGGAAATTAAATGAATATAAACCCTACGTGACAAGGAGTATTTCCTAAAGGAAAGACACACTGATCAGGACCATAAGAAAGGATCACATAATTCGTTAACATGTATTAATCAAGGTGTCACTTAATAGTTTATACTAAACCAAATCATGGTATGGAAGCAGATCATGTACAAAAGGATCTAACATAGGATTTATAAGGAAAGTGTAATCACATTGAACTGGCTGTGAGTGGTACTGAGGTAAATTGTCCTGTGCAACTGTTAGCACCATGTCTGAAACTGTTTGTTACGTCCATTGTGTGTGTGGATAGAATAGAGCTGGACCATACAAGGGTTGTGATTATTTGTGTTACAGGTTTTATCCTGCAACTACTAAGATTGTACGAGACATTCACTTCTGAGGGACTCTGTGGTGCAAACGTTCTCAAGATACATAGAACTAGACACCCTGTTTTCCCAGCCTGGAGATCCAGACATTGTGTGATCCTGGCTTTAGTTGGATGCTTCTCATTTTTGGACATAAGTGTAAACGCAATTACACTTGTCAGCCTATCCAGCAACTTAGTAATAAGAAATAAAATAAAAATACCAAAAACAGTTTGAGTGATGACTCATGAAGGACTTTGTTAAACTAAAATACATCACTTCACAGTCCAGCGAAAGTGTTAACTATAGGCTATATGTTAAATAAATAAGTGACATTTTAAATATAACTTTATCATATTGAAGTATTGTGGAAATGACATTCCATGTGTATTTTTATTTTGTAAAAACCTTTTGAATTCTTTATCATTTTCCTAACCGAAAAGAGAAACGGTATAGGATCAATAAATTGTAAATATATAAATAATCAGTCTTGCTTAGTTATTTAAATTGAGTTAAGGTTCTGTTTTATATATATTACATATTTACTTAATTAATTAATCCCCTAGCAGAGTCAATAAAAATATAATAACCAATATTCAAAGGAGGATCTTGAGAGGTAGCACTTAGACCTTCAGGAACAAACACTATCATCAGATTTGAAGGTTTATACAGCTTGACCCTACCTTTGATTGTCGATTCACCCTTAATCTTTTCAGAGAAGGGGGTATTTCTTGTAAGACCAGTCTCTTATCTGGCACTATCCTGGTATCATCTGATACATCTTTTTGTCCAGGATATCTTATATTCTAATAACATCTGATCCTCTCGCGACATCTGGTGTCTCCTTCCAGGATTTTACTTACTACCCTGGGGTCTTTACTTTAAGATAGTCAGTGGTAAGATTAAAAGTAGGAGTATAATAATATAAATATAAAATAGAGAAAGAAAGTAAGAAATAAATATAACTCATTGTAATAGTAGTGAGTACATAACCAAATTTTGGTGACTGGATGAACTGACAGTGGTTGTTGACTAATTAAGTTTGTATATTGAATAGGTTGGTATATTAATTAAGTTTATAATTTGCATATGGATAAGATTGCAAGAGAATGGCAGACTTGGCAAAATTTAGATCTGCTACAGTGCAGTCGGCAAAAGAATTTGTATTAAGTGGGAAGGACCTTATTAAATATGTCACTACTGAATGTGACAAATTTATAGAGAGAGAAGATAAGAAGTTGGAAACAGAAAGAAGATTACAAACTAGAAGCTGATAGGGAAGCTGAAACTAAAAGATTACAACTAGAAGCTGATAGGGAGGCTAGGCAAATGGAGGCAGAGGAAAAGAGGTTACAAAGGGAACATGAATTGAGGCTGAAAAAGCTTGAACTTCAAGGAAATTTCCCAGTCAATGGAAGTAGTCCAACTGCCTCTGATACTAGTGCAAGTCAGGGTGTCTCAAATGGAGCCATGAATTTTCACTTGGATCCATTTGTGGAGAAAGAAGATGATATTGAGTCTTATTTAAGTAGGTACGAGAGATTAGCTATTAACAATGGCCTAGAGAAAGAGAAGTGGAGCCTTAAGTTATCACAAGGGCTGAGAGGAGCCTCTTATGAAGTTTTTTTCAAAACTTGGCAGAGAAGACCAAGTAGATTATGACATCTTGAAGCAGGCATTGCTAGTCCGTTATGAAAAGAACTCAGAATTTTATAGGAAGAAATTCAGAACTGCCAAGCTAATTTCTGGAGAAACTTACCACCAATTCTCTGCAAGATTAGAAACCTACTTGGAGAAGTGGACTACTCTTGGGAAAACTCAAGACCTAAAAGAAATGGTCATGATGGAGCAAGTAATAGAGTCTATGCCTCCTGTGATGGGGTACTGAAATTTATCTTTTTAATAGGCCCCATTTTTTCCCCTCGCTTTATTTTCACTACTTCTAGGAGGTATTACAGGTAATCCACCCCAGATTTTTTCTCCTTCTATTATGTACGTTTTTCAGAGTGAGATCACGATGGAGTTTTATCTCTTCCGCTTTAAGTTTCTTCTCTATGACTAGTAGGTGGAGTTTAGAGTTGGTGTGTAGGGAATTGTTGCAGTATTTTTCTATAGGGAGGACGGTAGAGCCTAGATCAGATTTGCACCAGTTTTAGTCTTTTAAAGATATTGCGTGGCCATAGACGTATTTTCGGGAGTTAAATTATTTTCGGCCATTTTTGCTTCATTTAACAGTAGAGGGCTGAACTTTATTCCCGTTTCTTTGTTCAATGGGGGTAGTGACTTTAGCACGCGCGAGCAGTAACAGGATGAGTCAGAGTTGTTTACAATTTTGATTGGTCGAGATCTAACTGCTTTGAAAGGCCGAGCGATCATTGGGGCTTAAAACAAAGCCTCCCAAATGACGTCAAGAGGTCAGCGTGCTGATCTATGATGATAAATAGGCCCGTAATTCATCGCCCGGTCTCTTAAATGTAAATTGCCAGCCGCGTACCAGAGACAAGTCGATTCGCCTTCAGTGGGAATTCGAATTTGGTAAGCATAGTTATTAGCGTGGTTGGTACTTTTTAATTGATTTTACTAGTCCTAGGCCGATCAGTTAAGTTTTCTTTGGGAAGTTTAAGTTTAATTTAATTCTTAACTCCAGATCCATCAATACTATCGAGTGATAAACTGGGAAAACTTAAGAGGTTCATGTATTCCTTATTGAAGGAATAGCGGTATTTAGTATGGTTTAAGAGTTGAGAGGTTACGGGCGTGCTTTGTATTATTTCAAAGTAGATCTATGGAGAAACCCGCATCTCTGATTTATGTAAATTTACAGAATAGTCGGGAGCGCGTGTACTGTATTTTATTGTGAGTTTATTTTGATAAAGTACATACTTATACACGGGAGTGCAGTTGTGGAATGGTGAGCATGTGGGTGCGTTAGTTATTGAATATTAATTCGAGACGATGTTCAGGGGGATGAGGAGGAGTGAAGCACGTGGTGTATAATTTGTGGCAGTATGTAGATGCTAGCGTAATAGGGTTATACTTTATTGTTTGTGCATTACTGTACTGTATAATCAGGAGACGTGAGATGTAATATTAAGGGAATTAGTTTGTATTACATTTTTGAATGTGATTTTTTTTACGGGAAGGGAATTTTAGGAATTCCTAGAGAGGTCTATTTTATTTGGGTGATCATTGTTGCATTAGTGTCAGTCTAGAAGCGGGCCAAGGTATTTTTGCACAGAGAGCCCTGTGAAAAACTGTTTTGTTTCAGGACTAGTCATGCAGAACAGAGACGATCTGGGTCAGACGGGCTGCGAGCGTTAACCAGATTGGGGAATGTTTATTTTGGAATTGGGTAGTGTAGAGAAGGGAATTGAGGGGGGGGGAGGAGGGGGGAGACTTCTTGGCATGATTACGTTTGTATGGTGGTACATAACGGGAATAGAGCAGGGGAGTTAAAGGTTAAAGTCAGGGAGTTATTTGTTGTAGAGAAATAGATTATTGATGTGTTGTTCAGCTGTTGCATTTTTTTTCTGTCTAAACTGCAGGTGTAGCGGCGCAGTGGGAAGAGCGAAAGTGCCAATAACTTTCCCCACGGCAAGAGTTGGCATCTCAGACAGAGAAGGGTTTGAGATTTTGCCAGAGGCGGACGAAGAATAGAAATACGTTTTCCCAGGCAGGGAAGACCTTTCTTCAGGGAATAGGATTTGTTGGAAATCCTGAGCGCTGAGCTCAGTAAATGTTACGCACGCAAATTGGCATGCTGCCAACGTCGGTATAATTAATTCGCGTCGTCCCGGCCATAATAAAGCCGAAGGCCTGAACCCAGAGGGGGAGCGGGCAGGTAAATCTAAAGTGGTAGCAGCAAAACCAGCTACCTATTCCAGTTTTTCCAGAGTTCAGTGTTTAAACCTAGTCGTCAATTTCAGAATTGTGGAGGGAAACAGGGTTAAAATACCCTCTACAAATGTTAGAGCAGAAGACAGCTGCTGAAGTTTAGTCTAAAGGTGGTAAAACAGGAAGACAGCACTAAGACATAGTTTGTTGAAGATCATAGCAGAGGACAGCTGCTGACGTTTAGAGGTGCAGTTAGCTGTGGAGCAGTGTTCAGGAGATTTTCAGGATAGGCTGTGTAGTTAAGAAGTCTGTGCACGGATTGTGTAGACAATTCGTAGTAGTTCCAGAGGACTGTGACATTAGCAGTAACATTAGAAGTTAGCATAGCTAGTTGAGTGGAGGCTCGACATCTGAGACCCCACCAAGTGCAGTGTGGTGTATTTTGTTTAATCTAAACTTCTTTCCCCATACAGGTTGAAATTGTGGGAGAAGGGCTGGGGTTGATTCATTTTATTTGTGCTTGATTTGTTCCAGGTGTGCACTCACGCACTTTATTTATTTGACATGTATTTGAGTTTTGTTTAAAGGTGTAAATAAAAACTGTACATTTATAGTTTGGATCAGTCATTTTAATTACGTACAGTAGCTATCTGTTGTCTGTTTCGTGGTGTATATGAAGCTGGATATAACCTTATCCCCTTAGGGCAGTTAGAGGTAGTTAAAGCTATAGCCAGCTAAGACGTCCGAAGTGGCGAGGGAAGAATCTATTTTAGGTTCTTACCCTCGGGGCCAATAGTTTCAACTTTTCACATTTCACTATCATTTTCACCTTAATCTATCTTTTCCAGTCTTTCTTTTCACTAGTGTCTTGTCACTATAGGTAGACAGCCTCTAGTCTTAAATCCACTTCGTGACACCTCCAGACATGAGAAAATTTCTTATGGAACAAGGTGCAGAGAGACTTGGGGAGATTTTAACAGGTGCTGAAAGATATCAAGCAGCCCAGAAAGAGATAGCAGGAATTAAGAAGAAGCAGGTAGAAAATAGTAGGCCACCCCCAAACCAAGATGAGTATGATAATAGGGACCAACCACATAGATACAAACAAGGTTATGACATGCCTAAATATGACCAAAGAGACAGGAACCCTCAGGTACAGGATAAGAAACCCTACAGACAGGGAGATAAGTGGTGCAAAATTTGCAAAATAAGC
The DNA here is from genome assembly GCA_024509875.1 of Oreohelix idahoensis. NCBI lineage: Eukaryota > Metazoa > Mollusca > Gastropoda > Stylommatophora > Oreohelicidae > Oreohelix > Oreohelix idahoensis. The sequence continues at coordinate 39,267 of JAMPIV010018242.1, read as the reverse complement.
AACCACAATACAATAGAATGTGGTAGGAAAGTCCCTCCATATCACGCTGCATGTATGATAACAGTGGGAAAGGGCAGGAAGGACCTGACAGACAGTCAGACAAACCTCCATCATCCCCCCATCTGTGAAGAAGTAACTTGTAATGGCAATAAGATTATGTGCCTTTATGATTCAGGATTGGAATATGACTCAGTTGTGAGTGCTTCCTTGGTGAACCCTGATCAATATACCACAGGAATAGTGGAGATACAAGGGGTATTAAAAGGAACAGCCCCCATGACACTTCCACTAGCCAGAATCAATGTCAAGACTCGCTATGTGGAAGGAGTGATCAGTGCAGCAGTGTGTGATGATCCTAATTACTCGCTGGTGTTAGGAAGGAGATATGTTTTCTTAGAGAACGCAATAAAACCTGTGATCATGGCAACACTCCAGTCCAGGTCAAGTCCCAGGAAGGAGGATGGAATACCACTTAATATTCATCCGAAAAAGATGAAAAAGGCCCAGGCTAAAGATAGAAACACAACGGGCTGATCACCCGTTTGCCATTCACTTCGATTACGGAAACAACAGCAAATGGGTTGATTTGCCGTTGCCCTAAAGACGCCACTAGGCGTGATGGGAAACAATGGCAAAGAAAACCTATCTGCTGTTGCCCTAAGACGCCACTAGGCGTAATGGCCACTGACTGCTTTGACGGTCGGTGGCTAAGGACGGAAGAAGAAGAAGAAGAAAGATAGAAAATTAAAACCTTGCTTTGGCAAATTGCCAAACAGACATAACCCCCCCCCCCGCTCAAAGAAAGGACAATTTTATGTGGATGATGGATTGCTTTACAGGAAAGCTGGAGCAGGACCCAATGGGCATAGCCAGTTAGTACCGCCATCTTCATACAGGGACAAGGCTATGGAATTAGCACATGTTGTACCAGACGGTGGACACATGAAAATTGGTACCACCTGTCAAAGGGCATCTGTAAACCATTATTGGCCAGGTATTGCTGAAGACATATTTCAGTATGTGACCACCTGTGCACAATGTAACAAGGTGACATCCCCAAGTTGGGAAACTAAACAGGACCTAAAAACGCAATGCGACGGACATAGACCTGAAAATAATAGGAAACATAAACAGGTAGACATCGTGAATAGGATAGCACCTTCTCACACCCAGTCTTCCAGAAAACCAGTGACCATGGCAACTCTCCGTCTCGTACCGAGAGGGAAACAACCCATCCCGCGCCAACACAATATTGCTCGGAATTCGTGGAACGCGCTAAAAATAGTATAGTTAGTCAGCCAACTTTGAAAACGAAACTGCGGGGCAACCCCAGAAAAATTGGGAGTGGGAGATTGGGCAATTGGCCTAGTGCCCAGCTCACTTCAACATACGGCTATTAAATTAGTATTATGAGGGCACCGGCAACAGTGGTAGTTGGCCGGCCCTACACAGTCCATTGAAAGTATTTGACACGGACATGGATTGAGATTTTATATTATATTGCTATGCTAACGGGAGAATTGATTTCCTGTAGCAGAAAACTTCATTTCCCCATATCATATTATCGCTCCAGTGAGGTTTAGCTGAGAGAACCCTCTGGTGAAAATAGACTCTGCTGTCTGGATTTGGAAATAATCACAGTAACAGAGTCACTAGTGAATCTAGATAAGGGCATTACCAGATTTCCGTCAAGCCTGTGCTCAGACCATTGCTGGCTGTGAGCACCTCGGAGGGGCACTATGAGTTCCATATGTTGCTTTTTGGGTTGAAGAATACTCCGAGTGTTTTATCCAGGATGATGAAGAAATTACTGGGTCCCTTACACAACTCAGCTATCACCAATTTTATAGATGACATCCTCATAACTATTGGAACCTTGAGGAACATCTAACACCTCTGGTCATGTCATTGAATAGACTCAGAGAAGAGTAATGGTGAACATTAATTGATAATCAGCAATCTGACAGGCAGCAGCACCTGTGCTGTTTATTTACATAACACGCGGTGGTTATCCTTGGATCTCAAAATGTTGAGGCAACTTTCTTGAGTAGTGCCTACTTGAAGTTACCCACCTGCAGGAAACCAGGATACTAGTAAATCAGAGTGAACCTCATTTTGGGGTAATGGCGTGATTGTAAATCCAGACAGGAAAGCTCCACCAGAATGGTTCACGCTTTTAAATGGGGGAGCTTTGTCGTGATTTGGTCTGTCTTACACCACGGTCATATTTACCGCACGTAATACTATAGGAAAACGGACCGATACAACAGCCAATGAAAACGCTCCTTTTTCTGGTGTGTATAAGGAAACCTTTTTAGGCTTAACATAGAGGCACATTTTGTGTAAATGCTAGTAAGAAGTTATTTAATTTCTAAAGGACTAAAGATGTTTAAACGGAAATGTATAGATATTTCAACAACGGGAATGTTACTTGAGAGGTAGGTGCAAAGACTTCCTCGAATAGTAGTTCAATTATAAAGAAAAATCGTTTAAAATGACATCTATACATCAGGGTAGTCCCCAATTGCGTTAGTTAAAGTCTGCATAGATTTAAATGCATTTTGCTAACTAAACCATTATTAAATAGAAAGGTGGCAATAAATTCACAGTATAATTCCAACTTTAAATGATCAAAATCGGTTCAGAATTAAGAGAGATATTAAATATTAAAAATTTTGCACATTGAACAAGAAGGCAAAAATCACTTAAATTTTAGATTCCTAACGCCGTTTTTACCCCATGCCATCCGAGAGGTAGGGTGCGGTACTATAAAAGTCCTTGAACTTTGCTGATTTGAGGCCACAACCTTTTAATAACCCAAGCTGTACAGAAGAGAGAGGCAAAACGTGTGCTGTCAAATACTTTGCCACTGTATCTGCATAGCAGACCTAGATACCAATTAACAGCCTGTTACAGCTTATGTGTATTGCCTGAGGGTAAGAAAGAATATATATATATATATATATATATATATATATATATATATATATATATATATATATGTAATTTTCCTGTGATTAATCCACTTGTGTGTTAGACAGTGTGTTGAATGTGTAGAGAAAAAAAATTACAGACGAGTGTATTGCCATCTGAACGCAAGCATGTGTTGACTTTTAGAGACGAAAGCCAGCCTTGTGAAATGTGTAGCATAATTGAGAATTATGGCAAAAATACGACTGTAAGTTTAATAATGTATTTGAAGGAGTATTTCCTAAAGGAAAGACACACTGATCAGGACCATAAGAAAGGATCACAGAATTCGTTAACATGTATTAATCAAGGTGTCACTTAATAGTTTATACTAAACCAAATTATGGTATGGAATCAGATCATGTACAAAAGAATCTAACAAAGGATTTATAAGGAAAGTGTAATCACATTGAACTGGCTGTGAGTGGTACTGAGGTAAATTGTCCTGTGTAACTGTTAGCACCATGTCTGAAACTGTTTGTTACGTCCATTGTGTGTGTGGATAGAATAGAGCTGGACCATACAAGGGTTGTGATTATTTGTGTTACAGGTTTTATCCTGCAACTACTAAGATTGTACGAGACATTCACTTCTGAGGGACTCTGTGATGCAAACATTCTCAAGATACATAGAACTAGACACCCTGTTTTCCCAGCCTGGAGATCCAGACATTGTGTGATCCTGGCTATAGTTGGATGCTTCTCATTTTTGGAGATAAGTGTAAACGCAATTACACTTGTCAGTCTACCCAGCAACTTAGTAATAAGAAATAAAATAAAAATACCAAAAACAGTTTGAGTGATGACTCATGAAGGACTTTGTTAAACTAAAATACATCACTTCACAGTCCAGCGAAAGTGATAACTATAGGCTATATGTTAAATAAATAAGTGACATTTTAAATATAACTTTATCATATTGAAGTATTGTGGAAATGACATTCCATGTGTATTTTTATTTTGTAAAAACCTTTTGAATTCTTTATCATTTTCCTAACCGAAAAGAGAAACGGTATAGGATCAATAAATTGTAAATATATAAATAATCAGTCTTGCTTAGTTATTTAAATTGAGTTAAGGTTCTGTTTTATATATATTACTTCTTTACTTAATTAATTAATCCCCTAGCAGAGTCAATAAAAATATAATAACCAATATTCAAGGGAGGATCTTGAGAGGTAGCACTTAGACCTTCAGGAACAAACACTATCATCAGACTTGAAGGTTTATACAGCTTGACCCTACCTTTGATTGCCGATACACCCTTGCTCTTTTCAGAGAAGGGGGTATTTCTTGTAAGACCAGTCTCTTATCTGGCACTATCCTGGTATCATCTGATACATCTTTTTGTCCAGGATATCTTATATTCTAATAACATCTGAACCTCTCGCGACAGTTACTTTAAGCATTAATATAAAGGCATGCAACATTATAAAGTTAACATAACAGCATTCATTTACAGTATGCAATCATAATAAAAAAATGAGTAGGATTTTTTTTAAACAAACAAGATATTAATTGGGAAAAAAAATTTATTAATTAATTTAAAAACAAAAAAACAATAAATAAATAAAGTAAATAAATTATGTATACCGATACCCACTCATGCGGTCAAAACGTCTACAATTAATCTGTATTTTTGAATGTGCCATCAATCATCAATACAAAAATTACATAAACACATTCTCGTTTATATCCTTACATTCTTGGTGGAAAATGAAATAATAATAATAATAACACTTTCTTACGCACTTCTGTAGCAGGAAAAGTCTATGAGCAGTTAAAAAAAAAATGTATATCTGCCTATTCTCATATACATCATCGCATTTAAGCAAACAAAAACATTCACATTTCTATAGTACAGTGGTATGCGGGTACATTCTCACATACATTAAATTATATAATAATATTACATGGATTATTCCCACACACACCCAAAAAAATTAGCGGAAGAGGAAAAGAAATGTTGACCTGTGGATGAGATGTGGTCAGGCAAATGCTGTTTCTATGGGGGTAGATAACACTGACAAACAACATTTTTCTTTCTTATATAAGAATAAGTGTTCTTAGGTCAGTTTCTTGCGCTGATTTCAAATCTGAAATCCGTTTATCTCTATCACGTCAAGTTCTTAAGATATTTGTGAATAAATATATTTTTGGGAAACCGTTATTTGCTCCATTTCATTTTTACTCTATAACTTATTAAAAATTAATAAAAAGCAACATAATTCTACTTTTTATACTGCTAAAAGATGCATGACATATGTTACGCGATTTTTCTAATAGTTACTGCATTTTGAAATAATTCTGAGCAAAATATGGCTTCTAGAAGTTGTAGAAATTCGGCTGATCTGTTCTGTTACGTGTGCGGATATTTTACCGATCGTGTTGACCAGAAAAACTTTACACCATTACTAAAGAAAGCATACGAACTTTATTTCGATTTGAAAGTTGATGATGCAAATAAATCTTGAAAGCCAAATGCAGTTTGTTCGATACATTGGCAGGTTGGTTACGAAAATCGCCGAAGCATAAGTCGATGCCTTTTGGAGTGCCAGTAATATGGCGTGAACATACAAATCACACTACTGATTGTTACTTCTGCTTGACAAATATCCATGGTTTCACTTTTAAAACTAGAAAGTCTGTGGTTTATTCAAATATTGAATTGGTTTCGAAACCAGTGCCTCATGATCCAATCACGTGTCCGATCCAAGTACCACCAGAACAATATCCGTTGGACGTGAATGAACCATCAGAAAGTGATAGTTTACCTGCTTTAGAAACTAATTCTGACTCAGATTACATACCGGTGAATGATGGTGTTTACTTAATTAACCATTCAGAACTTTCAGATCTAATACGTGATCTCGCTCTTACCAAAGGACAAGCGGAATTACTCGGTTCGCGACTCAAAGAATGGAATCTTTTAGCGCCCAATACTCCGATATCTAAATTTCGTCATAGACACAGAGAACTTGTTCAATACTTTGAGATGGATGATGACATTTGCTATTGCAAAGATGTAAACGGTCATGAGCACATAGTCAACGAATGGCGATTTTTCATCGATTCTTCCAAGACTAGTCTAAAAGCCGTGTTATTGCATAACAGAAATTTATTTTCATCAATTCCAGTCGCCTACTCTGTTCATATGAAAGAAACTTATGACAATATGGCTATACGTTTGGAAAAAATAAAGTACAATGACTACCAATGGCGGATTTGTGGAGACCTAAAGGTCATTGCAATTCTCACGGGCATGCAGACTGGGTATACTAAATTTTGTTGCTTCCGATGTGAATGGGACAGCCGCAACAGACAGGAACATTATGCAAGAAAGGTGTGGCCTATCCGGGATCGTATGCAGCTCGGGCATAAAAATGTAATACACGAGCCATTAGTTAACAAAGACAGCTTCATTTTACCACTGTTACATATAAAGTTGGGGCTCATGAAGAATTTTGTAAAAGCGTTAGATAAAACGAGCAAAGCTTTCACTTATCTTCGAGAAAAGTTTCCGCAAGTTAGCGATGCAAAGATAAAGGAAGGTATCTTTGTAGGACCTCAGATTAGGAAAGTTATTGCAGACAAACAATTCGAGAACTTGTTACATGGTAGTGAACTTCGCGCATGGATGGCATTCAAATCGATCGTCGATAACTTTCTGGGAAATCACAAATCTGTCGACTATGTTGCATATTGTTAAGCAGTGTATAGATGCATACAGAATTATGGGCTGTAACATGTCCCTCAAAATCCATTTGCTCGATTCGCATCTTGACTTTTTCCCTGACAACCTTGGCGAAGTCAGCGATGAACATGGAGAACGATTCCATCAAGATATCGCCGTAATGGAGTCACGTTATCAAGGACGGTGGAGTGTGACCATGCTTGCCGATTATTGTTGGATGCTTCATCGCGATGTACCACATGCCATTCACCGACGAAAGTCGACTGCAAAGAAATTCAAGCCTACATAACTGTTATACTTCTTGTACGAATGATGTTGTAATACTGTATGCGTTGTTAAAAAACTTCAATTGCGTATTTCTAGAGATCCCGACCTGATAGAGAAAAACGGTTTGCAGATTTAAAAACAGCGCATTAAAATTGACCAGAAAAACATAGAAATGTTAGAGAAAGAAAAAAAAAGTTTTTTTTTGTTAGTCAGTGTAATCAGTGTTGAGGAAGTGTTTAAAAAGTGCTTTATTAAATGAATATTGTGTAGGTAGGCTTTTTAGGTGGTGTGGAAGGCTGTTCCATAAGTAGGCTCCAGAGTAGGCTAGACTCTTTTTGAACAGGTCGATCCTAGGTTTCGGCAGACGTAACTGATGTAATTGTTGTCCCTCTCTTCTACTAGTTTGAAACAATGATCGTAGGTACGGCGGAGCATTGTTAGATAGAATTGCGTGAGTCAGCTTGGCTTTGTTGTAGAGAAGACGTTTTTTTAGGGACAGTATTTTGGGTTCTTTGCGTGTCCTTGTGTGTGGTATCGTGAGATTATCGGTGATCAGACGTACTGCTCTCTTATGCAGGGAGTGCAGTCTCTTTGAGGTGGAAGCAGGGCAATCATCCCATAGTGTAGAGCAGTAATCTAGATGTGTCTGTATATGTGAGGTGTAGAACAATAGTCTAGTGTCTGCGTCTAAGAAGTGTTTTATTTTGGCTAGCTGGCACGTCTTTTGAGCTAAGTGTTTTGGTTAATTTCCGTACATGGGAGTTCCACGTTAAGTGCTGGTCAATTGTGATCCCTGGAACTTTGTGTTCTGTTACATGTTCAATCTGTATTGATTCCGCATGTAGCTGTAGCGATCTTCTGGTGTAGTTTAGGAGTTTCTGTCTGGTGGTAATCAACACAGATTTCGTTTTTGCCGTGTTTACTGGCATACGATTCATATTACTCCATTTTGTTAGATTGTCTACATCGCTTTGAAGAGTCATTTCAAGTGCCACACAGTCATTGTCACCAGCGTAGATAGTACAATCATCTGCAAAGAGGTCACATGATGAATATTTTAGATGTAGTGGCAGGTCGTTGATGAACATTGCGAAGAGTAGGGCCCAAGAATAGAACCCTACGGTACTCCTGTATCTATCTTCGAGAAATCTGATGTCGAGTTGTTGTGAAGCACTAACATGTTGTCGTTCTGCCAGGAATGATTTGATGATGTTTAGTGGATTAGGGCCTAATCTGAAGGTTTCTAACTTTTGAACCAAGATAGTGTGGTCAATCGTGTCAAATGCTTTTTTGAAGTCAACAAAAACAGCACCACCTAATTTTCCATCATTTACGTTCGACAGCCAGTTGTCTGCCATTTTGGTGAGAGCTGTGTGACAGGAATGTTTGGGTCTGAAACCTGACTGGCTCTCAATGAGCAGTTTGTTTGTTGTTAAGTGTTGAAATGTGGTGTTGTAAATGTGTTTCTCTAGTGGTTTTGATATAGATGATATAATGGATATTGGTCTGTAACTGTTGGGATCGCTATGTGAGCCAGATTTATGAAAATAGACAACGTCTCTTGGAGTTGTATGTCCATCATGACCTCTGCGTGATCAACACCTACTTTCAAACAAAACCCCAGCATAAGGTGTCATGGAGACACCCACGATCCAAGCACTGGCACCAACTAGATCTGATTCTCGTCAGAAGGCCACTTCTCAGGTCTGTGCTCTCCACGCGCTCGTACCATAGTGCAGACTGTGATACAGATCACTCCTTGATTTGCTGCAAAATCTGAACACAACCAAGAAAACTCCATCGTGTCAGACATGAAGGGAAACCACGCATTGATACCAGCAAGCTGTCAGAGAGGTGGGTCGAGTACTACTCTGAGCTTTACGCTAGAGAAAATACCGTCACGCCTGCAGCCCTTGATGCTGTCAAATGTCTGCCAACTATGGAGGCGCTGGATGCTGAGCCAACATTAGAGGAACTCAGCAAGGCCATTGATAGCTTGGCCTCTGGCAAAGCACCAGGCATAGGGTGCTGTGCCAGCGCTGGGAAGAGACAACTATTCTACGAGACATGCGAGATGCCAAGTGTCCCAAGATGAATTTTGGGGCGACCTCTTTCCAATCTCTCTTTCACTACGGCAGTAATCAGTTACATTTGTTGTACTGATTTTATTTGGTTGAAGTAACGGGAGAAGACATGGTACGCCACCAGACGATACGTCAAGGCCTTAAATCCCACCCGCTGCAGACCCAGGTAGAACAGTCCCAACTAAGATGGTTTGGCCATGTCTGCAGAATGGGAGAAGACCGGCTACCACGACAAGCATGGGAAACGGGGAGCCAAGGGTCCAGACCCCCGGGACGACCCGGAGTCCGCTGGGAGGACAACATTAGACAATCTTTGAAGGACCGAGGACTAGAATGGAACCAGGCCAGGAGGAAGACAGCCGATGGGATAGTCTGGCGCTCTCTCTTCCAAACCTCTACACCTCACGGTAGAAGGGGAACGACTAAGTAAGTAAGTAGCTACGATGAGGAATGCAGCACTATATCTGGCCGTCTTCGAGATATTCGGATACTTTCTGGATATGTCCCTCACCCAAGTAGTTCTACTGCCATCTCCCAGTCACTTGCACAGTCAAGAATAGATGATAACCTGCTACTTGGTTTGGGATGCGCTGACTTTCCAGCTCTCAGAAATGTATTTGCGGTACTCGGTCTGACTTTACTGTTCGCCTTCACCCTTGGCATGTCTATTGCAGCACCAACAGAACACGCCTAGAACTTGTGAGTAGATATAATATTATCTCCAACATTCTTTACAGTGTTAGAAAGGATATAGGATACTAGGTTTACCATCTTTGTGCCGTAGTATTTTAAATAAGTATATACTTAATTCTGTGGTATTTATTTCGCGTGCGGTTGTTAGACCTAAATCTATTCGGACAAAGGAAATATAACACGTGGCGGTACTAGAACTGGCATATTCAGTTATTACATTTGTGTAAATGAAATTTAATGGCTAGGTATACAGCAACAAGGAGTGTCAAATGTTTTGACAATATCAAAGATCTGCTATTATTTTAAATAAGGAAAACCGGAATAGCCGATGAAACTGGACACACGGAGTCAGAAAGGGAATTAAAGTTAAAATTAACGACCCCAAGTACACGTGTAAAAAGGTATCGGCTAGTGCCTTAACTTCACTCATCGCGTGTTTGGGGAAACTCCAAACTCACAATGAAGACCAAAGCTGCGGTATATAACGCCTGCGTCACCAGCACACTCCCATATGGCGGCGAGACTTGGACAACCTATGCTAAGCAAGAAAGAAGGCTCAATATCTTCTATCTACGGTGCCTACGCCACATCCTTGGCATATCTTGGAAAGATAAAGTTACAAATGTCGAGGTGTTGTCACGTGCTGGCCTTCAAAGCATGTAGGCCTATACACTGCTTAGACAGCGAAGACTACGTTGGCTTGACCATGTCCGCCGCAAGGAAGATGGTGGCATCCCAAAAGATATCTTCTATGGCCAACTAGCAGATGGCAAAAGAACAGTTAGGCGACCGCAGTTGAGGTTCAAAGATGTGTGCAAGAGAGACATGAGGGCACTGGACATAAATCCAGCAGCCTGGGAGGATGAAGCTGCCGATCGCACCAAGTGCCGATGCTATCTACGGTGCCACTTCAGATTGAGTTATGACTGAAGGGGTCATTATTACTATTTTTAATATAATCGATTAATCGGTAAACGTATTAAATCGATTAATTGATGAAAAAAAAATAATCGATTAAGCTGTGTGGAGTGTAGTGCGTGACAATTTTGAAGTGTTGTGAGTTTTATCATAGCAGAAAGCAATACAGAAAATTGTTCAGATGACGAATCATATACACAGGCACGTGTGGGATAATCAGAGTTGTCTCGCTACGTAGAGGAAAATCAGATTATGGAAACAGAGAATCCTCTCAAATGGTGGAAACTGAATTGTTTTGCTATGTCGACTACTTTTGCACAGACCATGCTATGTGTACCAACGACGTTTGCACCGTGCGAACGATTATATAGTTCTTCTGGGTATTTTCGTAACAAAATGCAAGAGTTTTTACTATCGGAAAATGTGGTTGTGCATGCTTGTCTCCGAGAACGGCTAAGTTGTTTTTTGTTTCCAATTTTATTAATTAATATTGACAGACTGAAATTAAGTTGTTGGCAGAAGTATTACGTTTAAAAACAATATGTTTATATTTTCTGCTTAAATTCAAGAGCTTTTGCTATGTTAGAGATTTGTGATAAGGAATTTGGCAAGTATAGTCAATAATAATTTATTTTTTGGTTTTACCTTTTAAGGGTTTTCATTATATTTTCAGGACAATGTAATCTTATAAAAAGTATAATAGAAAAATCCTATGTGCTTTCAAAACAATGTTGTATATGATTTTTGATAATGTATCGAATTGTTCGAAATTAATTGATTAATCTTTGATTAAAGAAATTCGAAAAGTCGATAAATATTTGTTATATGTAGACAATCACAATCACTTCTCGTTGATTAATCATCATCATCATTACCTGTCAACTCCTTGTGAAGTAAAGGTCGTTAACAAACAGACTTATTGTTCTGTGACAGGGGCTAGGTGTGGTTGAGGCGAACTTATGTCGATATGGCTACCTCACACTCAAGACCCATGCACTAAAATTTTTTTATTAAGGATCGTTTGACAGGGGTTGCAATTATTGGCTGCTTGCAACCCTCTCAGCAGCAGACTTAGCAATTCAAGCAACACAAAGCCTTATACATATCAACATGTAATACTACCGAACACCCAGACAGGGTTCGTAGACTTTCTGAAAAACAATATATAAAAACAATGTCTAAGTGAAAATCAATAGCATAAATAATAACACTTACCATTCAGAAAACATGCGCCCACCACAGTCAGCTATGATCAATCAGCTACAGGTACCCATTCATACCACGCGCTCTATGGTTACGCTATCTTGCGAGAACGGCATACAGCCAAGCTAACAACCCAGCTAAGCTGCGTGGTTGTACATTCTATAGTAACATTACATTATAATACTAAATATTATAGAAATAATGGCTTAGCAAAGCTATTTAAGGCGGTACAGATAACCTAAGAAGATTAGCAGAAAAATATACAGAGGTCCAAAAAAGTATGTATATGTGCTTCATTGACTATAAGAAGGCTTTTGACAGAATCCATCATGAGAAAATAATTGAATGCCTCAAAGACATAGGTATTGATGGAAAAGATATAAGAATACTCAGTAACCTTTATTGGGAGCAAACTGCCACAGTAAGATCGGGAAGGAATTATTCACCATACATAGACATAAAAAGAGGTGTCAGACAAGGTTGTGTGCTGTCCCCCTGCCTATTTAATTTATACACCGAAAAAATGTTCAAACAGATACAGGAAATACCAGGACTGAACATCAGTGGAAGATCAATAAACAACCTTAGATATGCAGATGATACCGTGTTGTTAGCTGAAAGCGAACAGGAGTTACAAGAACTAGTGAAGCAAGTGAACAGTATAAGTCATGAATATGGACTCGACATTAATATTGAGAAAACTAAAACTATGATAATTAGCAAAACAGACGATAAACCCACATTAAAGATAAGCGTAAATGGGAAAATCCTGGAACAAGTCAAGAGCTACGTATATCTTGGTCATATAATAACAGAAGATGGCAGATGTGAAACAGAAATCAAGAAGAGAATAGGAATGGCCAAAGCTACATTCAACAACATGAAACATATACTGACATCCAAACAGTTATCTCATAAATTAAAACTGAGAATCATAAAGTGTTATATATATTCTGCATTTCTGTATGGTGCAGAAACATGGACGATGAATAAGCATTTGGAAGAAAGAATTGAGGCTCTTGAAATGTGGATATATAGAAGAATGGGGCGTATCTCATGGAAAGAGATGAAAACAAATAAGGAGGTCCTAGAAAATCTAGGTATGAAAAGAGAACTAATGAGAGAGGTCAAAGTTCTGCAGCTAAAATACTTTGGCCACATAAAAAGGCATAACACCTTGCAGAAGACCATAACAGAAGGGAGAGTTGAAGGTAAACGTGCAAGGGGAAGACAGCGCTATAAGTGGGAAGATAACATCAAGAGATGGGCGGGAAAGAGTCTATCAGAGTGTACCACCAAGACAAGAGACAGAAGACGTTGGAGATCCATTACAGCCAACCTCCGTTGTGGAGATGGCAACTGATGATGATGATGATGATGAGATAACCAATAGAGATTTTACACTGTAAAACTATGAAACTAAGAAAGCTAACACCAATTAAATATAGCCGATCTTACTAATACTTACACCACATTATCAGTCTAACATTACTGAAGAAGCACAGGTTTTTTTTCTAGTAAGCTGTAACATAATAAATTGCAGCCCTCGCCACACTAAAATAAACTACTTGTATTTCGGCATCCGCACCGTGGTTAATAAATATAACAGTCTAAATCGCGCCACAATTAAATATTTTTCAAACTGACTACGTGTCGGATTTACATAAGATCATAGAAGGTTTCCTTATCCTCAAACAGTATGGAAATACTTAACCATTAAATTTCATTTACACAAATGTAATAACTGAATATGCCAGTTCTAGTACCGCCACGTGTTATATTTCCTTTGTCCGAATAGATTTAGGTCTAACAACCGCACGCGAAATAAATACCACAGAATTAAGTATATACTTATTTAAAATACTACGGCACAAAGATGGTAAACCTAGTATCCTATATCCTTTCTAACACTGTAAAGAATGTTGGAGATAATATTATATCTACTCACAAGTTCTAGGCGTGTTCTGTTGGTGCTGCAATAGACATGCCAAGGGTGAAGGCGAACAGTAAAGTCAGACCGAGTACCGCAAATACATTTCTGAGAGCTGGAAAGTCAGCGCATCCCAAACCAAGTAGCAGGTTATCATCTATTCTTGACTGTGCAAGTGACTGGGAGATGGCAGTAGAACTACTTGGGTGAGGGACATATCCAGAAAGTATCCGAATATCTCGAAGACGGCCAGATATAGTGCTGCATTCCTCATCGTAGCTACTTACTTACTTAGTCGTTCCCCTTCTACCGTGAGGTGTAGAGGTTTGGAAGAGAGAGCGCCAGACTATCCCATCGGCTGTCTTCCTCCTGGCCTGGTTCCATTCTAGTCCTCGGTCCTTCAAAGATTGTCTAATGTTGTCCTCCCAGCGGACTCCGGGTCGTCCCGGGGGTCTGGACCCTTGGCTCCCCGTTTCCCATGCTTGTCGTGGTAGCCGGTCTTCTCCCATTCTGCAGACATGGCCAAACCATCTTAGTTGGGACTGTTCTACCTGGGTCTGCAGCGGGTGGGATTTAAGGCCTTGACGTATCGTCTGGTGGCGTACCATGTCTTCTCCCGTTACTTCAACCACCTTCCTCAGATACCTCATTTCTGAGGTTTGGATCTGGCTTCCGTGGGCCGCAGTCACTGCCCACGACTCGCATCCATATGTCAAGACTGGGACATAGGTGGAGCGGTATACAGCCATCTTCGTTTTCTTACCAACCTTTCTCTTGCTGAGAAATCCTCGATTTATGGCCTGAAAAAGTCTCCCAGCTGCTGCTTTTCGAGTGGCCAACTCTTCTTTGATGCCTCCCTTTCGGTCAATAATAGCTCCGAGGCATTCAAAGCGGCCCACCTGCTCCAGGACCTGCCCCCACAGCCCAATCAGACGTCTTCTGTCCTCTCGTGACACCACCATGGACTTTGTTCCAGAGCTGCCCATGACCATCCCTCTCCTCTCCAGCACCCCCCCCCTCCATACCTGCAGGTTGAACTGGAGATGCGCCTCTGACCCAGCAATCAGGGCAACATCATCAGCAAACGCCAGCTCCGAAATACAGACCCGTCCCATCCTCCAGCACCCCACTGAACACTCTCCCGTTCTCTCTCCACATGCCCTAACGACATCGTCCACGAGGAGTATGAAAAGGTAAGGTGACAAGACATCACCCTGTCCCACACCAGTGGCGGTCCCGAACTCCCCCGACCCACGGCCTGCCGTCCTCACATAATTTCTGCAAGACCTGCAGAAGCTCTGCACAGCATGAACCAGAGGCGCTGGAATGTCCCTCCCTGCCAAACAATCCCAAAGTTCGCTCCAGGGGACCCCGCCAAACCCGCCCCCCCCCCCCCCCCAGATCTATGAAACAAAGATGGATCTCACTCTTATACTCAAGGGCCTTTTCACTCAGCTGTCTGAGTGTGAAGATTAGGTCTTGAGTACTTCGGTTCGCTCGGAATCCGCACTGGACCTCATCCAGTTGTGGCCCAGCCAGGCGCCGGAGTCTCCGCCCCAGGATTCCAGAGCAGATTTTACCAGGGACACTGAGAAGGGATATGCCTCTTTGGTTTCCATACTGTCGATCGTCACCCTTTTTGAAAATTGGTGTCATGATGGCAATCTCCCAATCCTTTGGTATGGTCTTGTTGTACCACGCTGCCTGTAGAACCCTTAAGAGTAATAGGTCGCCTGATGCTCCCATGTACTTAACCATTTCTGGTGTTATACCATCATGCCCTGCTGCTTTGCCCATCCTGATTTTCTCCAGCGCTGCCCTCAGCCCTTCCATCTTCATGTCATCTCCACCATCATTGGCCCTCTCCCCTGTGCTAGTGGTTATCACCTCCGATGCCTCACCATGCCCACCATCCAGGAGCCCTGAGAAACACCCTTTCCATCTCTCCATTACTTCCCTCGGGGCAGTAAGCAACCTGCCCCGCTTGTCCTTTACAAATTTGAGAGGGCACTGTTTTTCCTTTCTCATGTTCTTTAGGGTCTTATAGAACAATTTCTGGTTCTCTTGTGCATCTTTTTCTAGCTTTTCTCCAAATTCTTCCCAGGACTTCTCTTTTGCTGCTAGCACTTTGTTCTTTGCTTCTGTTCTGAGTGTCACATATTCTCTATATTTTTCCATCTGTCCTGTTGTGTTTTTAGCTCCTAAGTATTGTTTCCATGCCATTTTCTTCTCTCTTATTTTCTCTTTGACCTCCTCTGTCCACCAAGGTGTCCTCTTTCTCTTGTTCCCAAGTCGGACCTCACCGCATGCTTCTGCTGCAGCTGTCTTTATGATATCCTTGAATTTATTCCAGAGGGCCTCCAAGTCATCAGGTCGTTCTTCCGTGCCGCTCACCGCTGCAGCAACAAGCCCTCGACATCTGGTCTTAACCTCCGGCTCTCAGCCTGTAGGTCCTAATGCTCATTTCTCCCGCTCGTTCACTTGGTCTCCCGCGTGATGTTGGGCAGCGCCCAGGCTGAGCAACTCTTTCAGTTCTTATTTTGATTGTTAGCAGGCAGTGATCACTTCCAATCTCTGGCCCCCTCCAGACTCTAGCATCCCGGACATGTTTGAATGAGCTTCTCATAACAATGGCATAGTCGACCACTGACTTCTCACTCACGGTTGGTCCACATCTAGTGCACGCATGTATGCGCTTATGGGGGAACTCTGTGTTTGTGATGATCAAATTCTGCTCAATGCAGAATCTAAGGAGTCGCTTTCCATTGTCACCGAGAGCATCCCCTCCATATCTTCCGATAACTCCACCCCATCTAGGATGGTCATTTCCAACTCTAGCATTAAAATCTCCGAGCATGACAACTTCATCTAGGCAGTCTGTGGCGTGAGGTTTTATTTGGCTCTAGGATCAGTATAGTACTGACAATTACAGAAATAGAATTTCTGCAGAAAATGGTGAAGTCCCAGTGTCTGAGAGAACTACCGGTATCACAAATTAGTTACGGCTGTGAATGATCTGATCTCGAAAAATTAGTAGAGTGGAGACCGACATAACTTGCCACCTCCGCTGTGTAACTAACTGTGATATTAAGACAAGGAAACAGATTTTACTTAACAATGATAAAATTAACAAGTCTTCAAATACAATTTCCTTATTATTTATTTAGTATATACACTATCTACTCTTGTGCTGAAGGGTGAATGTTGAAAAATGGAACGTAATGAATTTGTAAGTTTACATATGATTTACAAATATTTATATTTATATAGATATGTAAATATATTACAACAAGTTTTCCAATTATAGGAACAAAAATTATATCAGCTGTGCTGTTATTCAATTATAGTACCTGTATCAGCTGTGCTGTTAATTACGTATAATTTATCAGCTATAATCTTATTATTGCCTCTTGCTACGCTAATTCACTTTCTCGTCACTGACACTAGCTTTTGCTCACAATGCCGACAGAAATGGTACTACTGTGTACTCATCTCTTAAAACGTTCTGTTCTCCTTAGTTTGGGTCACACAACTCCTGCTGAGGCTCTTTACTTTAGCCCACCCAAGACTGAGGGGGACTAAAGATGTAGCTTCTGTACAATCTCTATGCTCCTGCGAAGTTCCAGGCAGCTGGATTGACTCGACCATACGACCTCAGGTTTTATGACACGAATAAAACCTGTAACAAGGAAAAATAGGGGCTAATTTCTGTCCTCAAGCCCACCTATTTCTAGTGTATATGATATGAGCGTGTCTCAGGTGTCTGCATGTAGGATGAATGACAACATGGCTCAGTATGATTTAGCAATAGCGAGACAAGACAGGTGTCTACTTGCAAAACATTCTTTCTGATAAACTAATACATGGATACATTCAATAATATAAATTCAATGCATGAATACATTCAATAATATAAATTCAATACATGAATACATTCAATACATGAATACATCCCATAATATAAATTCAATACATGAATACATTCAATACATGAATACATCCAATAATATGTACACCTAGGTGTGATACAACCATTTCCTTCCCCCTATAGTATACCAGGCCCTCTCTGACAAGTGCTATATAAGCTGGTAACATATATCCTAACAATATTGTTATGTTCTTATGATAGGAGTATATGAGACGAGGACTGTTTGGTGATATATCAGGTGGGAGTTATAGGAGACAATAGATTGATGTTAGATGAGACAATAGATTGAGTCCTAACAAGGACTGTTTTGGTTATATTGCAGTTGGTCTGAGAAAATAGATTGAAGTTATAGGAGACAATAGGTTGAGTCCTAACAAGGACTGTTTTGGTTATATTTCAGTTGGTCTGAGAAAATAGATTGAAGTTATAGGAGACAATATGTTGAGTCCTAACAAGAACTGTTTTGGTTATATTGCAGTTGGTCTGAGAAAATAGATTGAAGTTATAGGAGACAATAGGTTGAGTCCTAACAAGGACTGTTTTGGTTATATTTCAGTTTGGAGTTATCTGAGACAATAGATTGAAGTATGAGTCCTATTAGTCTTCATCTAATCAATCATATCAGGAAATACAATCATTATACCTAATTCCCCAAGATACAATCAGTAACCTGATACGTTCATATTAAAACCTATTTTCCTATAGTAAATTATATTTACCCTCCAAGATTTAAACAGGCCAGATTTTGACTCGACTTAGCGAAGCAGGCTGCAGGTCAATGCTCTCAGGTAAGCTATAAATCAAAGCTGACAGCTCCTCTCTTCAGTCGGTCGGTATCTCTGGCGTCGTGTCGGTGATGTGTGTTTTAGCATAAATCTCGCCCGATTATATAGGCAGGTAAAATAACTTCTACTGGTAAAGGAAAGCGTTTGGTTGGTTCCTGGCGGAGCAAGCTGATTGGTTGCCTGCAGTTTCGTCTTATGCTCGTACAGCCTAATTTTATTCAGTTTTCTTCCGCCATCTTGCGTGAACAAGATGGCCACGACCCACATCCGAAAAAAACAGGGCTTAAGTTTTTTTCCTGGCGTAACTTCTTGTAATTTATTCCGGCTCAGCAACTGTGTGTTGATTGGCTGGGCTCTCGACATAGGGATTTAACAAAGTAGTGGGTTTACACAACTCGTTCCACGACACAGTCATCCACTGTCCTTTGAAGCAGCTCGAAGAATTCATCCTTGACCTCTGCTCTCTCATCCTCACTTGGCCCACACACCATGACCAGGCCGGCCACGGTCTCTCCCTCTTCCAGTTTTACAACCATAATGCGCTCCGAGACAAAGTTCCATCCCCCGATACTATCCTTCTGGTTTTTGGCCACAATGCAACCCACGCCCCCCTTAGCTCTTTCAGACGTGGGCACACCACTGTATAACAGCGTGTTGCCATCGAGATCCATGACTCCTTGTCCCTTTTTCTTTGTTTCGGTAATAGCCAGGATTTCTAATTTTGCTCTCCTCATCTCCCCCATCAGCTCCTCTTCTTTCCCATTTATACTTCTTTTGTTCCAAGTTCCACAAGTCGTAGTCCGCAGTCCGTTCCAGTTCCTCGCCTTTAGAATCAGTCCGGTCTTCTCTCTTATATTACTCGTAATCATAGTTTAAAGCAAACAGGTGATTGGCCTGTTGTGCCTTTGCATGGTGGAGGGGCTGCCTCCTTACGGCCTCCATGCAGGCCGCCCTCCTCCTTTTTCATCCGGGCTTGGGACCGGCATCTCGTCGTAGCACCAGGTTATAACGATTGAGCTGGCCGTGCTGTTTGAACCTAGATTGTTTATCAGCACTCGTTCAAAGTGGCCAAGTATAATGATCTGGTCACAGACTTGAGACACGACGAGTTCACTGCAAGGGTCATGGCTGTTGAGGTAGGTGCAAGAGGTCTCGTTGCTGCTTCAGTGTATGATCTACTGAAACTGTCGGGTTTGAAAGGATAGTCAAGAACAAGGGCACTTAAGAGGCGCAGCGAAACTACAGAAAGGTCACCGTGCTGGTTGTGGAACAACCGCAAAAAATAAAAAAGGTAAAGGATCCCGTTACACGCCCATTGAGGCATATTGGGAATATGGTGTTAGGCCCATATTTTCTTGACCATCGGCACACTAGGGGTGATGTGGTCAGCATCACGCCGGCCGCCTTAACCTTCCCAGAGTTCCTCTGGTACCCAGTTGGGGCTGGGTCGACCCAGGAGCCGTTTGCGGCCTAAAAAAATCCCACCTCATCTGGGGATCGAACCATAGACCACTGAGCTAGGAAGCCAGTGCACTAACCACTATGCTACCGCGGCTCCCGGAACAACCGCAACGGGCTATGGAACTCGGGACAGTAATTTGTTTTCAACATAGGGGTTACTTTCACAATTGCCCCCAGCTGGCAGAAAACAGGAGTGAAGTTGAAAGCTACAACCAAGGTAGAGTGGGTTCAATTCTCCGCACAAGACAACAGGAGGCTGACACTTGGGAATCATGACCCAAGTGGGCCCGCCCCCTTAGAGTGTAAAGGAGATTAAGGGACCGAAACACTTGATCGACGGGGGGGGGGACAACTTCTGATGATCAGATTGCCTCCTGTTGTATCACTCTGTATAGAGTTTCCTATCAGCAACTCTTTTCCTTCTACCAAATGAATATTCTTTCACTCTCGCTGTACAGATTTATATTACTCTTGTTATTTCCCTTAGACCACTACTAAAAGCATCACAGAAGCATACGTGATTGATTCTTTTGCGCTTACATCATTAATCTGTCCTGGCCTTCCTTGTGACTTTTATCATCTGCGACATCAGAAACTATGCCCCAGTGAGCATTACTGTTAATGATAGCCTGAAAGAAAGAAAGAAAGTACAAATTTACAGCTAGACAGACTGGAGAGAGACGTTAACAAGTTTTGAATCTAAAAGCAGAGTTGGCTCTAGAGCTGATCGAGCGTTTCTCTTTTTCCATCAGGACGATCAAGACAGCACTATAACCAGCGTCCTTTTCAGGACGTACACAGCGCTCACCCAACAGATCATTATACGTTAGCAGTATACCAAAATGACTCGTACCAAGCCAAAAGCGAAAAAGAGGAAAGTATACACAAGCCCTCAAACACTTGTCAGCAGCATCAAGCAAGAACCAACGAAGAACAAACAGAGTCAACCAGAGAACAAGAATACTCCAACTACCAACGTCGTGGCCAGTCCTTCTCGGAAGGCAAACAAAGCAACCGTAGATACTACAACCGATGAGCGACCCGAAGCTTCGAAGGAAAAGGACAAGAGCAGATTGCCGAAAAGCAGTGCGGCCCCAAGTGCTAGCGTGGAAGTAGATGATGATGAAGACCCAGAACGCAAAGAAATATTGAGAGCCTTACAACAGTTGGAGCAGATGTTGGAAAGAATACAGAAAAGAGCAGAAGCAAACGTCTCTAGCCAAGATTATAAAGACCCAGAATATAAAGACATGTTGAGAGCGCATCAACAGATAAAACAGATGCAGGAAAGACGAGAGAAAAGAAGACAGGAGCCTGAAACCATGGGGTCACCACCGCACATACCCGAATCGTCAGCAGAAACCCTATCTACCACAGAGATGCTACACCAAATACCGTTGACACCACCACACTATGCCGAGATGACAGCCGACCCACCTGCAAGCACCATGAAAGAACTGACAGAGACAGCTCCTCAGCAAAGACAGATACAAGAGGAAGATATCGAAGAGACCAATATAGATACACTTCGAAGAATTGACGACGGAGACGAGTTCCTTAGGCTCGCTCTTCAAGAAGCGATAGTAGAAGTAGACCCAGGAGTGCTGAACATCGAAAACACTGAGAAGCAAGCTACCATTCCTGGTCCTAAGGAATCAACAGCAGACAACTCAAGGGCCCAGAAGCAAGATATAACACCTTATAACAAAGAACGGGAGAAAAATTCGAGCCAAGACTGTGGAGGGGAACAAAGATCAAACACCAAAGGGACCAATAACGAAGAAACGATACGGGAGAGAATCGTAAAGATCACCCAGACGTCAGGAAGCGAGGCCTCACTCAGGGCCCTACCCGACAACAAAATGATCAACATCCTCGAGGTGATAACTGGAAGAAGAGGTATCGCTAAAGTAGGGAGGCACGAAAAGGGAGTCGTGCTTTCACTCAACAAAACAGACAAAACCACCTCGCTGATGACCGAACTGGAATCTAGTCCAAAAGAAGTCCAGTTGCCCCACCAAATAAAAGTGGTGGTGGAGAAATACATAACAACAAAGAAGTTGGTCATCAGAGGGGTGGATACCAGTTGTTCCGAAGCCGAGGTCCACAGACGCCTTCAGGATGAAAACGCAAATCTAAAAATCAAGCAGGTCGAGAGACTAAAAACTTGGGCCAAGAAAGATACCAATCTGATGATAGTTACGGTAGAAGGATCAACCAGACCCGAGAGACTGACGCTCGAAACCACAACCAAAAAGACAGAAGACTATATCCCACCGGTGATGCAGTGCTCCAACTGCCAGCAGTTCTCGCACACAAAGAAGACGTGTAGGAGGGATGCAGTCTGTCGATATTGTGCGGGTGGCCACCCATACCGCGACTGTCCCAAGGCGAAGGAGGACAACAACTACAAAGCAATAAACTCAAACCGCACCTGTGCAAACTGCCTCGGAAACCATGGGGCTAGATACCGAGGCTGCCCGATGTTCCAGGAAACCAAGAGCACCCTGAAGGAAGCGGTTTCCAAAAACATCCCCTTCAAGGAGGCAAAACACAGAGTGGCTGCGGATGTTACAGAAAAACAACGCACGATAGACAGACGACAGTTACACAAGCTGACCGCTGAAGTCAGAGAAATGAAAAGGAAACTGCGAATCGAGAACAACAGCAAGCAGGCCGCCGAAGAACCTACCGACAGTGGAGAAGATGCGATAGACATGCAGAACATAAAACACATGATGGAAGAAATGAAAAGAATCCAGCAGCAAGTAGAAACAGATGTCAAGAAGCTGACAGAGCTGACAGAAAAAAACAAAAAACTACTCCAAAGAATAGAAGCAGAAAGAATAGCCATTGAGGAAATATCATCAAACAGCACGCGAGAAACTAAAACGAACAACCAAGCAGTTAAAGAAATCATCCAAGAAACGCTAGAACAGCTACTACCTACGATAATTGAAAAAGCACTGTCACAGATGCAGGAGAGCAAGAAGACAAAAGCAACAGAAACTATGAGCGTAGAAACACACAAAACTAAACGAGCCAGATAGTTGAGGCAGGACATAAAAAACACCATGAGCGCGACACGGCACCACAAACGGACAAAGAGGAACCCAGACAGCCAGCTAGTGGTCCTTTTCAGGACCGATCACCTCCAGGACTACGAACGAGATACCAGTGAAGACGATAACACCCTATATACCCCAATTATAACCAAACTTTCAGGTTGAACAGGGTATCACAGCAACATAGTAGACGAAATCAACAACAATAACAACAACGAGCTGATCGAGCTGTGAGGACGTACAGGGCGCCATTTTCAGGGGGCAACGAAATAAAAATAAAATGCGCTAATTATAGTGTGATCCACGTCAATAGTATGAAATTCATCCTTATAAGAGAGCAATGGAGTATGGCGGGTGGTAGCAAATCTAGACCTCGCACAACCTGGAAAAATTCCTTGGGCCGGCTCTGCCCGAAAAAACCCAGTCGTAAAGAAACGTTTTAGTGACACAGACGAAGGCAAGTGAACGATGTGTTCTGTGTCACTCTGTGTTCAGTGTGTCACAATGCGAAAAGCCGAACATCCCTGACTACGTGTGTGCAAAAAAACACACATACACAACAGCAACAACCGCAGGTTTATGGAAAGCTGCAGACATTTTCTGAAGACAACCGATGCTTGCAGAAGAGAGTGTCATGGGTTGTCATTGTTATAACATGGGGCCGATATACTCAATTAAAATAAAAGATTTCATTTCTAAATTTGAATCTTGACTTTATTTATTTATATTTTTAAGTAAAAATATAAGTTTTATATCAAGATTAGTCGTTAAGCGCATTAAAAAGTCGAAAAAAAATGGTTGCTGTTGCAGTCAGTTCCTGGCCTAGTTTTCACAGATTTCAAGCTGTTTCTAAATCTCCTTCGTATTAGTAGGTAGTGGATTTGATAAAGAAAGGCGTTTAGGATGCTGTTTAAACCAGGTGTTTCCTACACTCATAGCATGCGCTCTGCCCACTTTATCACTCTGCCACCTCTCTCATTTCTTTCTCCGAGGCCATAACTACCAGTCACATCATTCACGTTTTTTTTCAACTTTTGCATAGAAGTCTGTAAGTACAATAGTTGTCTAACGTGATTTGACATGAGTCAGTGCCAGATCAAGGTGACTGTAGAATGTGTCTATTTCTTCTTCTGTACTATCCGCTGTTGGGGCACATATTTATACAAAACGATATCTAGGCCTCAGCCTGATATTGCCCAAGATCCATTTTCTGTTCTTGCTCTTTCTACATCTAGAACTATGCTTGCTCGTCTTTCATGTTTATTCCTACATAATTAATTATTTTGTAGTTGTCAGAATATATTTCACCCGTTCCCGTATATCGTATGTCACATAGTCATAATACATTTACATTCATTCTTTTCAGTCCCATCTTGTTATTATCTAGTTTTCACTTCTGCATAATGTGTCCTGGCATTTCAAGTTTCTATGATTAAATTATCCTTAATTCTATTTTTGCTGACAGTAGCTTGATGACGGTCGCGTATTTTCTTCTTCTTTTTAACTACACGTATCATACACATGGCGAAAGTAAGCCTCTTCAGTCCTGGCCATTGATCAGCAAGCAAACATAAATGTTAAATTTCAACTCTTGTTTAGCGTACACTAACAGGACCCGGTGTTTCTTATTTTTCTATTAACAGTTTATAAAAACTTACGGCATTACGGTTTCTAACAATGTAACAATAAAACTACGATATTTTTATTAATTCACAGGATTTTATTCTGGTAAACTCATTGCAGCAAGATTTGGTACCACTTGCTTTGTTTGTGAAAAAATGTGTAATGCGACACACACACACAAACATAAGAGTGCAGGGATAACGCGGTGGATCTTGCTTTGAAGTCTGAAGGTGGCGGAAAAAATTGCGTTACGTCTAGCCGAACGGCACTGAAGAACGAGGAAATAGCGAATATAGGAAATATGGCCGACTTTAAAAGTTTGCATTAATAGGAAAGAAAATCTAAAACTACAAGAGCAAGCCTGGTTGGAAGACATTTAAATAATAATAATTCACCAAAGGAGATAGACTATGAATGATATCCAAAAGGATATTATTCAACTGTAAATGGTTTTAAAAATAACTGATATTTTTCATCGTCATCACATCTGCTAAAAGTTAGCTCTTGATCTTTGAAAATTTATTAATAATTCATACTGTAGTGAAATTGACCGAGATACAACGGTAAAATACTCCAAAGATAACATTTAAGGATAAAAAACATAATGCGTAAGCTGCTGATGTACATGATCGCCTAGACCGCGGGTCATCATCCTCTATAAATTTTGCCTTGCTAGACAGGAGGGGAACGGAGGATCAAAAAGGAAAAAATATGACTGGAAAGATTGCGTAGCAAGGCTAAGGAGACGCAATTGGGGGGGGATGGAGGAAAGTAAAAAATTCACGTCCCCCAAATTGACACGAGGTACGGAAATGGACGCTTTTGCGATACTAAGATTTTGATTTGAATTGAGCGGCAGAACGCAGATGGTAGGAAAATTACAAAAATTTAAAAAGTAAATTTTCTTAATATTAATGTTAGGAATATAAAAATTAGCTGGCCGGATGGCCTATTCTGAGCAGTGAACTAATATGATCTTAATTTTACAAACGGATAGATAATATTGAAGATAATGACAAAAGACAGTGTAGTTCACATCATCGCAGACTATATTGAATCTAAAAGTGTCACAATTTGCACACAAAAACACGACCTTGGGAACAGGTGTTCAAAGTTACTTATTATGGAGGAGAGGGGTTTTGAGCGGTAGCTGTGTCTAAATATAACTTTTTACGACAAAATTTTAAGGGGAGAGAAAGGTTGCTTCAAAAATCAAGCACATTTTTTTTAGAAACACAAGTAGAGACGGACAGACTAACAGATAACCATCCATACTTGACTGAAGCATGACTGAAATGACTTTAGTGTAGAAATTTGAAATTAAAAATAAACCTCGGCAGTGATTGGCCACAGACAATCATATCATTAGCGCTCAGAGCGCATTTGGGGTCATTCTTCAATAATTGTTCAGTGTTAGACACAGATTTTAAAGTGTGGTGTTTCCCATATGAAAGACAGTGAATAAATTTAGGGACGCCATACTATAGCCAGCAGCTCAGCTGAGTTTTGCTAGCAATTCTGTGTTATGTATTCATAATCTGGTAAGATTGAAATTATTTCTTTATATATTTTGAATATTGTTTCATGTTCGAGTGATTTGATACTGCCATATCAAAATCTAGCCTTACAAACAAGTAGGGATTTTGCTCTAGACCCCCCGCCCAAGTCAGGGTCTAGGGACCAACAAGGTACATAAACTACAGCAAGGATTATGCACGATAGATCAAGCGTTGAAACAGATTACCTATCTTCTTTTAGGGCCAACAACTAATAATTATTTTTCAGAATCTATAGTCTGGGAGGATCTATCGGATGTAAACCCACCATGGTAACTGTGCTGTTTGGTCAGAGAGATCTGACCTGTCTGTATGATGTGGTTGTTGTGTCAGTGTGGTGTCCAGACGTGGGTATAGAATAGATTTTGACACATAGCCCATACTTTGATTGCAGAGCTGTGAGTTTTCTATCGACAACAAAGCAGAGTCTATTCGGTGGGTGACTTTACTCGAGTGTATCTGTGCAGTTCTTGTGACAGAGACCACCATTATTGCCCGCCAGCACGGAGAGGTGGGACCGCAAGTTTTCAGCACCAGAGCTACAAAAAGATGAGTGAGCCTCTGGTCTGCTGGACATTCACCAACTATTGGTAGTGACTAATATCCCCATAAAAATTCCCACCATTTTCTGGACAATGTGTAGTCAATATAGACAGGTGTGATGAGGCCACCCCAACAGCACAAACAGTAACTATCCTCCCAAAGAGATGACTACTAGAACATTTTAATAAAACTAACTAGTCTAGTACTTAAATATGTACACTCTTGAATTTATTATGTAACATTCCATGCATAATTTTCATAAATTTTAAATCCTTCTTTTAAAACAAGTTCTGGTCAAAATAAAACTTGATCCAGAACAAATAAATGTAATATAATTATATCAAAAACTTTATACACGTGAGTTAGTTCAGTGTATTTTAACACTTGTTAATCTTATTAGTCTTCTTAAATATCTGTGGGTGTATTTATAACTAACACACCACATTACACATCATTACCCTAGACACTTTACGTAGCCACATTCATTAAGAAAAAAAAAATTAAGTGTGAGGTCGTAGTGGTAGCAAGAAAGGCCTTCTGACAATTCTCAACTACATTTTATCTCAGGAGCCTTCACAGCTGGCCTCATACAATTACATGTAGTAATAACACCATCATACAATACCATCAACACCACTACATAAATTGGGGTCTTGTCCAGGGATAATTAGCCCAACAGTAATATTAGGATCTCCTGGTGGGAGAAATAAAAGTAGGGAAATAAATTGTAAAATTTCCTTTAAAATTAAAAGTGTCCCTGCAGATAAAAGTTGGTGAATCTTCACAGCCAGTAATAATTAATTAGTTAACTGGTTAGTTAGAATTAGTTAGACTATAGTCATATAGTAATTAGAAGTACTTAGTGTATTTACTGGTTAGAGATTTATCTTGTATATTATTATATTGTCTAAAAAGTATGGCGGAGCTGGCAAATTTAGATCAGCTGCTGTGCTCACCGCGAAGGAGATGGGAATGGATGGTCAAATTTTAATTCAATACGTAACGGCTGAATGTGATAAATATATTGAACGGGAAGAAAGGAGATTAGAAAAAGAGGCTGAAAGAAAATTAGAGGCTGACAGGTTAGCTGAAGAAAAGAGATTACAAATTGAGGCTGATAGAGAAATTAAGAGGCTGCAGATTGAGGCAGAAGAAAAACGACAGCAAAGGGAGGCAGAAGAAAAACGACAGCAAGGGAGGCAGAAGATAAAAAGGCCGAAAGGGAGGCAGAAGATAGAAGGTTGCAGAGGGAGCACGAATTACGACTAAGGGAGCTGGAATTACAAGGCCCGGCTCCTGAAAATGGTGCCAGCCCTTTTGCCTCAGATGCTACGCCCAGTCTGGGAGCCTCAAACTCAGCTATGGGGTTTCATTTAGACCATTTTGTTGAGAAAGACGATGACATAGAGGGGTACCTAGGACGTTTTGAGTTATTAGCTACTACATATGGGTTAGAGAGAGAGAGGTGGAGTTTAAAGCTATCACAGGGATTGAGGGGTACTTCTTATGAAGTATTTGCCAAAATGAACAGGGAAGACCAAGACAATTATGACATGTTAAAGCAGGCTTTGTTATTAAGGTACGAGAAGAATGGTGAATTTTATCGTAAGAAATTTATAAATGCCAAACTGTTGTCTGGGGAGACATACCACCAATTCTCTGCCAGACTAGAAACCTATTTGGAGAAATGGACGGCTCTGGGGAAGACCCAAGATCTTAAAGAAATGATCATGATTGAGCAATTGAGAGAGTCCATGGCTCCAGACATGAGAAAATTTCTCATGGAACAAGGTGCAGAGAAGTTGGGGGAAATTTTAAATGTTGCTGAGAGGTATCAGGCAGCTCAGGCAGAGGTAAGTGGTGCTAAAAAGAAGCACATAGACAATTTTAAAGCTCCACAGCAATTTAATAAATTTGATAATAGAGAGCAGGGAAATAAAGGTAGGACAAACTTTGAGCGGCCAAGAAATGACTATCGCGACAGAAACTCACAGTTCAATGACCAAAAGTTCAATGAAAGAAAACCGTTGAACCAAGGAAAAAGATGGTGTAAATGGTGCAAGAAGGATAACCATAACACCGAATTTTGTAGAAGGAAACCTTCAAACATTGCTGCAATGAAGTCGGGGACGCAAAGATTAAAGGTTAATCCTAAGGGACAACAGGAACCTTATCACCCCCCAGTTTGTGAGGATGTTATTTGTAATGGGGTCACCATAAGGTGCCTTTATGATACAGGTTTGGATTATGATTCAGTTGTGAAGTCTAGCCTAGTGGACCCAAGTCAGTATACCACAGAAACAGTGGAAATACAAGGGGCGACTAAGGACATACCACTCATGACACTTCCCATCGCAAGGATAACGGTGAAAACTCGCTATGTGGAAGGAGAAATCAGAGCAGCAGTGATAGATGAACCAATCTACCCTCTGATATTGGGGTGTAGATACGTCTTCTTGGGGAATCCCGAGAAACCTGTGATCATGGCGACAGTGCAGACCAGGTCACAGAAGAAGGAGGAAGAAGGTGAACCTATAAATGCTCATCCAGAGGAGATGAGGAAGGCGCAGGCTGAGGATAGGACACTCAAGCCCTGTTTTAAAAAATTGCCCAAATGCCACACACCTCCGAGCAAGGGGGAATATTTCATGAAGAACAAACTCTTATACAGGAAGGCCGGAACTGGAACAAATGGTCACAACCAGCTGGTTCTTCCCACTTCATATAGAGATAAAGTGATGGAACTCGGGCATGCGATTCCCTTCAGTGGTCACATGGGGATCAGCGCCACAGGACAGCGTATAGCTTGTCATTACTTCTGGCCAGGGATAACGGAGGATATAAAAAGATATGTCAAATCCTGCCCAGAATGTCAAAGGGTAGCTCCAAAGCACTGGACTGCTCCTGCAACTCTAGGGGAAATGCCCATAGTGGGAACACCTTTTGAGAGGGTTGCAGTGGATATTGTAGGACCTCTCACTCGGACCAAGAGGAGGAACAGTTACATCCTTACTCTGGTGGACACTTGTTCTATGTGGGGAGAGGCGGTAGCCCTGCCATCAATTGATTCAAAACATGTAGCAGAGGCACTACTTACAATATTTACCCGATTAGGATTCCCGCATCAAATCTTGACGGATAATGGTTCTCAGTTCAAGGGGAAACTAACGGAAGAAGTTTTTAAGCTATTTCAAGCCAGGCACTTTCATTGTAGTCCGTACCATCCACAAGGGAACGGCCAGGTAGAGAGGTTCAACGGGACTCTCATTTCTATCCTGAGAAAGCTGGCACACGAAAAACCGGATCTGTGGGATCAATTCCTGCCCGCCGCATTGTTTGCGTACCGGGAGGTACCACATAGTTCAACCGGGATGGCTCCCGCAACTCTGCTATTTGGGAGGCCAATAAAAGGTCCATTAGAAGCTCTATTAAGGACCTGGACAGATGAGAAGGCGGAAGAGACTGTTACCTCATCGTATCAATACGTGAACGAACTGACCACTCGTTTGAAAGCTGGATGGAAACTGGCAAATGATAATTTGAAACAAGCCAGGAAGAAACATGCAGCATATTTTAATAGGAAGGCAAAGGACAGGGAACTGGCAGTCGGAGAGAAGGTGCTGCTTCTACTACCCGGAAGCCAGAATAAATTACAAATTGGTTGGCAAGGTCCATATACGGTTCTAGAGAAGGTGTCTAGAACAAACTATAAAATTGACAAAAAGGGGAAGGAAAAAGTTTATCATGTAAACCTGTTAAAGAAGTATCTGGACAGACCACTCCAGGAAAGCACCCCCTTATTGACCTTGGCTATTGCAACCCAGATGCAAAAGGAACCACTCACCTCACATGAATACCCATTACATCCTTGTGAAACAGCAGCACAGGTAAAAGTCAGTAAGCACCTGACTAAAAACCAGAGGGAGAGAGTTCAACAGGTTCTGGAGGAACATACAGATGTATTAACAGATAAACCAGGCCATACAAATTTGCTACAGTATGACATGAAACTGGTAGACTCAAACCCAATCTGTATGAGAGCCTATTCTATTCCGTTCGCGAAGGAGAAGGCATTGAAGGAAGAAATAGAT
Source organism: Oreohelix idahoensis (assembly GCA_024509875.1). Lineage (NCBI taxonomy): Eukaryota > Metazoa > Mollusca > Gastropoda > Stylommatophora > Oreohelicidae > Oreohelix > Oreohelix idahoensis. Next base: position 8,457 of record JAMPIV010018242.1, on the reverse strand, counting down.
TATTTATTGAAGGAGGGGATTATTTCGCACAGTGAATCATCTTTTAGTTCTAGTGTCGTTTTGTTGAAGAAACCGTCTGGGGAACACAGACTGTGCATAGATTACAGGAAACTGAATGCTGTCACAGAAGGACAAGTGGATCCATTACCAGACACAAAACAGTTATTTGCCAGACTGAACAAGGCAAAATACTTTTCAAAGGTGGATCTTAGTAAAGGCTATTACCAGATCCCAGTGAAGCCTGAAGTGAGACCTTATTTGGCTTTTAGCACTTCGGATGGACATTATGAATTCAATATGCTACCATTCGGACTGAAAAATGCTCCGAGTGTGTTTTCAAGGATGATGCGAAAATTGTTGGATCCCCTGAATAACCCATGTATCACGAATTTCATGGATGATATTCTCGTCGCCACAGAGACATTTGAAGAACACATTGAAGCTCTGGAGATGTTGTTTGATAGACTTCGGGAGGCGAACTTAACTGCTAGGCCAACAAAATGTTGTATTGGATGCAAAGAGTTGGAATTCTTGGGACACACTGTATATCAGGGTAATATGACCCCTGATCCTAAGAACTTGGAAAAACTGCAGAGAGCACCTAGGCCGCAAACAAAAAAGGACGTGCGATCATTCGTGTCGTTATGCGGATTTTATCAGAAATACATCAAAAATTTTAACGCTATTTGTGCTCCTCTGACTGATCTGACTCGCAAGGGACTTCCAGATAAAATTATTTGGACTGCACAATGTGAACTAGCGTTCCAAGAGTTAAAGGAAAAACTCACTAGCAAGCCTATTCTCAAACTGCCTGATTTGACACAGGACTTTGTCTTAAGAACCGATGCAAGTAATGTAGGACTCGGAGGGGCTTTGTTGCAAAGATCATCTTCACCTGATGGGGAACTGAAACCAGTCGCTTATGCAAGCCGCAAATTGAATAAGGCGGAACAAGGATACTCCACAAGCGAAAAAGAATGTTTAGCATTAATCTGGGCAATAAAGAAGTTTCAAATCTATCTGTATGGTAGGACTTTTGTGGTGGAGACGGATCATCAGCCTCTCGTGTTCTTGTCTCAGGCTAAGCATGAAAACGCAAGATTGCTGAGGTGGTCTTTATTGCTTCAACCTTATCAGTTCAGTATCCAATATATCCCAGGCAAATTGAATGTCGGTGCAGATTTCCTCAGTCGGCACCCCTGTGATCAAAATTAGAGTAGTGGCAGACGTGAGGAGTAATTTTACCTATGTGTATCGCTGGTTTTGGAACTTGCCATAGGCATGTTTTCAAGTGGGGAGATGTGTAGTGAAATTGACAGAGATACAACGGTAAAATACTCCAAAGATAACATTTAAGGATAAAAACATAATGCGTAGGCTGCTGATGTACATGATCGCCTAGACCGCGGGTCATCATCCTCCATAAAAATTGACTTGCTAGACCGGAGGGGAACAAAGGATCAAAAAGGAAAAAATATGACTGGAAAGATTGCGTAGCAAGGCTAAGGAGACGCAATTGGGGGGGATGGAGGAAAGTAAAAAATTCACGTCCCCCAAATTGACACGAGGTACGGAAATGGACGCTTTTGCGATACCAAGCCCTGATTTGAATTCAGCGGCAGAACGCAGATGTTGGGAATATTACAAAAATTTAAAAAGTAATTTTTCTTAAGATTAATGTTAGGAATATAAAAATTAGCTGGCCGGATGGCCTATTCTGAGCAGTGAACTAATATGATCTTAATTTTACAAACGGATAGATAATATTGAAGATAATGACAAAAGACAGTGTAGTTCACATCATCGCTAGACTATATTGAATCTAAAAGTGTCGCAATTTGCACACAAAAACACGACCTTGGGAACAGGTGTTCAAAGTTACTTATTATGGAGGAGAGGGTTTTTGAGCGGTAGCTGTGTCTAAATATAACTTTTTACGACAAAATTTTAAGGGGAGAGAAAGGTTGCTTCAAAAATCAAGCACATTTTTTTAGAAACACAAGTAGAGACGGACAGACTAACAGATAACCATCCATACTTGACTGAAGCATGACTGAAATGACTTTAGTGTAGAAATTTGAAATTTAAAATAAACCTCGGCAGTGATTGGCCACAGACAATCATATCATTAGCGCTCAGAGCGCATTTGGGGTCATTCTTCAATAGTTGTTCAGTGTTAGACACAGATTTTAAAGTGTGGTGTCTTCCCATACGAGAGACAGTGAATAAATTTAGGGACGCCATACTATAGCCGCAGCTCAGCTGAGTTTTGCTAGCAATTCTGTGTTATTTATTCATAATCTGGTAAGATTGAAATTATTTCTTTATATATTTTGAATATTGTTTCATGTTCGAGTGATTTGATACTGCCATATCAAATCTAGCCTTACAAACAAGTAGGGATTTGCTCTAGACCCCCCGCCCAAGTCAGGGTCTAGGGACCAACAGTGTACATAAACTACAGCAAGGATTATGCAAGATAGATCAAGCGTTGAAACAGATTACCTATCTTCTTTTAGGGCCGACACCTAATAAATATTTTTCAGAATCTATAGTCTGGGAGGATCTATCTGATGTAAACCCACCATGGTAACTGTGCTGTTTGGTCAGAGAGATCTGACCTGTCTGTATGATGTGGTTGTTGTGTCAGTGTTGTGTCCAGACGTGTGTAGAGAGTAGATTTTGACACATGGCCCATACTTTGATTGCAGAGCTGTGAGTTTCTATCTACAACAAAGCAGAGTCTATTCGGTGGGTGACTTTACTCGAGTGTATCTGTGCAGTTCTTGTGACAGAGACCACCATTATTGCCCGCCAGCACGGAGAGGTGGGACCGCAAGTTTTCAGCACCAGAGCTACAAAAAGATGAGTGAGCCTCTGGTCTGCTGGACATTCACCAACTATTGGTAGTGACTAATACCCCCATAAAAATTCCCACCATTTTCTGGACACTGTGTAGTCAATATAGACAGGTGTGATGAGGCCACCCCAACAGCACAAACATTAAATATCCTCCCAAGTAGATGACTACTAGAACATTTTAATAAAACTAACTAGTATAGTACATATATATGTACACTATTGCATTTATGATATAATATTCCATGCATTTCTTTCATAAATTTTAAATCCTTCTTTTAAAACAAGTTCTGGTCAAAATAAAACTTGATCCAGAACAAATAAATGTAATATAATTATATCAAAAACTTTATACACGTGAGTTAGTTCAGTGTATTTTAACACTTGTTAAACTTATTAGTCTTCTTAAATGTCTGTGGGTGTATTTATAACTAACACACCACATTACACATCATTACCCTAGACACTTTACGTAGCCACATTCATTAAGAAAAAAAAAATTAAGTGTGAGGTCGTAGTGGTAGCAAGAAAGGCCTTCTGACAATTCTCAACTACATTTTATCTCAGGCGCCTTCACAGCTGGCCTCATACAATTACATTTAGTAATATCACCATCATACAATACCATCAACACCACTACATAAATTGGGGTCTTGTCCAGGGATAATTAGCCCAACAGTAATATTAGGATCTCCTGGTGGGAGAAATAAAAGTAGGGAAATAAATTGTAAAATTTCCTTTAAAATTAAAAGTGTCCCTGCAGATAAAAGTTGGTGAATCTTCACAGCCAGTAATAATTAATTAGTTAACTGGTTAGTTAGAATTAGTTATACTATAGTCATAAGAAGTACTTAGTGTATTTACTGGTTAGAGATTTATCTTGTATATTATTATATTGTCTAAAAAGTATGGCGGAGCTAGCAAAATTTAGATCAGCTGCTGTGCTCACCGCAAAGGAGATGGGAATGGATGGTCAAATTTTAATTCAATACGTAACGGCTGAATGTGATAAATATATTGAACGGGAAGAAAGGAGATTAGCAAAAGAGGCTGAAAGAAAATTAGAGGCTGACAGGTTAGCGGAAGAAAAGAGATTACAAATTGAGGCTGATAGAGAAATTAAGAGGCTGCAGAGGGAGGCAGAAGAAAAACGACAGCAAAGGGAGGCAGAAGATAAAAAGGCCGAAAGGGAGGCAGAAGATAGAAGGTTGCAGAGGGAGCACGAATTACGACTAAGGGAGCTGGAATTACAAGGCCCGGCTCCTGAAAATGGTGCCAGCCCTTTTGCCTCAGATGCTACGCCCAGTCTGGGAGCCTCAAACTCAGCTATGGGGTTTCATTTAGACCATTTTGTTGAAAAAGACGATGACATAGAGGGGTACCTAGGACGTTTTGAGTTATTAGCTACTACATATGGGTTAGAGAGAGAGAGGTGGAGTTTAAAGCTATCACAGGGATTGAGAGGTACTTCTTATGAAGTATTTGCCAAAATGAACAGGGAAGACCAAGACAATTATGACATGTTAAAGCAGGCTTTGTTATTAAGGTACGAGAAGAATGGTGAATTTTATCGTAAGAAATTTAGAAATGCCAAACTGTTGTCTGGGGAGACATACCACCAATTCTCTGCCAGACTAGAAACCTATTTGGAGAAATGGACGGCTCTGGGGAAGACCCAAGATCTTAAAGAAATGATCATGATTGAGCAATTGAGAGAGTCCATGGCTCCAGACATGAGAAAATTTCTCATGGAACAAGGTGCAGAGAAGTTGGGGGAAATTTTAAATGTTGCTGAGAGGTATCAGGCAGCCCAGGCAGAGGTAAGTGGTGCTAAAAAGAAGCACATAGACAATTTTAAAGCTCCACAGCAATTTAATAAATTTGATAATAGAGAGCAGGGAAATAAAGGTAGGACAAACTTTGAGCGGCCAAGAAATGACTATCGCGACAGAAACTCACAGTTCAATGACCAAAAGTTCAATGAAAGAAAACCGTTGAACCAAGGAAAAAGATGGTGTAAATGGTGCAAGAAGGATAACCATAACACCGAATTTTGTAGAAGGAAACCTTCAAACATTGCTGCAATGAAGTCGGGGACGCAAAGATTAAAGGTTAATCCTAAGGGACAACAGGAACCTTATCACCCCCCAGTTTGTGAGGATGTTATTTGTAATGGGGTCACCATAAGGTGCCTTTATGATACAGGTTTGGATTATGATTCAGTTGTGAAGTCTAGCCTAGTGGACCCAAGTCAGTATACCACAGAAACAGTGGAAATACAAGGGGCGACTAAGGACATACCACTCATGACACTTCCCATCGCAAGGATAACGGTGAAAACTCGCTATGTGGAAGGAGAAATCAGAGCAGCAGTGATAGATGAACCAATCTACCCTCTGATATTGGGGTGTAGATACGTCTTCTTGGGGAATCCCGAGAAACCTGTGATCATGGCGACAGTGCAGACCAGGTCACAGAAGAAGGAGGAAGAAGGTGAACCTATAAATGCTCATCCAGAGGAGATGAGGAAGGCGCAGGCTGAGGATAGGACACTCAAGCCATGTTTTAAAAAATTGCCCAAATGCCACACACCTCCGAGCAAGGGGGAATATTTCATGAAGAACAAACTCTTATACAGGAAGGCCGGAACTGGAACAAATGGTCACAACCAGCTGGTTCTTCCCACTTCATATAGAGATAAAGTGATGGAACTCGGGCATGCGATTCCCTTCAGTGGTCACATGGGGATCAGCGCCACAGGACAGCGTATAGCTTGTCATTACTTCTGGCCAGGGATAACGGAGGATATAAAAAGATATGTCAAATCCTGCCCAGAATGTCAAAGGGTAGCTCCAAAGCACTGGACTGCTCCTGCAACTCTAGGGGAAATGCCCATAGTGGGAACACCTTTTGAGAGGGTTGCAGTGGATATTGTAGGACCTCTCACTCGGACCAAGAGGAGGAACAGTTACATCCTTACTCTGGTGGACACTTGTTCTATGTGGGGAGAGGCGGTAGCCCTGCCATCAATTGATTCAAAACATGTAGCAGAGGCACTACTTACAATATTTACCCGATTAGGATTCCCGCATCAAATCTTGACGGATAATGGTTCTCAGTTCAAGGGGAAACTAACGGAAGAAGTTTTTAAGCTATTTCAAGCCAGACACTTTCATTGTAGTCCGTACCATCCACAAGGGAACGGCCAGGTAGAGAGGTTCAACGGGACTCTCATTTCTATCCTGAGAAAGCTGGCACACGAAAAACCGGATCTGTGGGATCAATTCCTGCCCGCCGCATTGTTTGCGTACCGGGAGGTACCACATAGTTCAACCGGGATGGCTCCCGCAACTCTGCTATTTGGGAGGCCAATAAAAGGTCCATTAGAAGCTCTATTAAGGACCTGGACAGATGAGAAGGCGGAAGAGACTGTTACCTCATCGTATCAATACGTGAACGAACTGACCACTCGTTTGAAAGCTGGATGGAAACTGGCAAATGATAATTTGAAACAAGCCAGGAAGAAACATGCAGCATATTTTAATAGGAAGGCAAAGGACAGGGAACTGGCAGTCGGAGAGAAGGTGCTGCTTCTACTACCCGGAAGCCAGAATAAATTACAAATTGGTTGGCAAGGTCCATATACGGTTCTAGAGAAGGTGTCTAGAACAAACTATAAAATTGACAAAAAGGGGAAGGAAAAAGTTTATCATGTAAACCTGTTAAAGAAGTATCTGGACAGACCACTCCAGGAAAGCACCCCCTTATTGACCTTGGCTATTGCAACCCAGATGCAAAAGGAACCACTCACCTCACATGAATACCCATTACATCCTTGTGAAACAGCAGCACAGGTAAAAGTCAGTAAGCACCTGACTAAAAACCAGAGGGAGAGAGTTCAACAGGTTCTGGAGGAACATACAGATGTATTAACAGATAAACCAGGCCATACAAATTTGCTACAGTATGACATGAAACTGGTAGACTCAAACCCAATCTGTATGAGAGCCTATTCTATTCCGTTCGCGAAGGAGAAGGCATTGAAGGAAGAAATAGATTATTTGTTGAAGGAGGGGATTATTTCGCACAGTGAATCATCTTTTAGTTCTAGTGTCGTTTTGTTGAGAAAACCGTCTGGGGAACACAGACTGTGCATAGATTACAGGAAACTGAATGCTGTCACAGAAGGACAAGTGGATCCATTACCAGACACAAAACAGTTATTTGCCAGACTGAACAAGGCAAAATACTTTTCAAAGGTGGATCTTAGTAAAGGCTATTACCAGATCCCAGTGAAGCCTGAAGTGAGACCTTATTTGGCTTTTAGCACTTCGGATGGACATTATGAATTCAATATGCTACCATTCGGACTGAAAAATGCTCCGAGTGTGTTTTCAAGGATGATGCGCAAATTGTTGGATCCCCTGAATAACCCATGTATCACGAATTTCATGGATGATATTCTCGTCGCCACAGAGACATTTGAAGAACACATTGAAGCTCTGGAGATGTTGTTTGATAGACTTCGGGAGGCGAACTTAACTGCTAGGCCAACAAAATGTTGTATTGGATGCAAAGAGTTGGAATTCTTGGGACACACTGTATATCAGGGTAATATGACCCCTGATCCTAAGAACTTGGAAAAAAAACTGCAGAGAGCACCTAGGCCGCAAACAAAAAAGGACGTGCGATCATTTGTGTCGTTATGCGGATTTTATCAGAAATACATCAAAAATTTTAACGCTATTTGTGCTCCTCTGACTGATCTGACTCGCAAGGGACTTCCAGATAAAATTATTTGGACTGCACAATGTGAACTAGCGTTCCAAGAGTTAAAGGAAAAACTCACTAGCAAGCCTATTCTCAAACTGCCTGATTTGACACAGGACTTTGTCTTAAGAACCGATGCAAGTAATGTAGGACTCGGAGGGGCTTTGTTGCAAAGATCATCTTCACCTGATGGGGACTGAAACCAGTCGCTTATGCAAGCCGCAAATTGAATAAGGCGGAACAAGGATACTCCACAAGCGAAAAAGAATGTTTAGCGTTAATCTGGGCAATAAAGAAGTTTCAAATCTATCTGTATGGTAGGACTTTTGTGGTGGAGACGGATCATCAGCCTCTCGTGTTCTTGTCTCAGGCTAAGCATGAAAACGCAAGATTGCTGAGGTGGTCTTTATTGCTTCAACCTTATCAGTTTAGTATCCAATATATCCCAGGCAAATTGAATGTCGGTGCAGATTTCCTCAGTCGGCACCCCTGTGATCAAAATTAGAGTAGTGGCAGACGTGAGGAGTAATTTTACCTATGTGTATCGCTGGTTTTGGAACTTGCCTAGGCATGTTTTCAAGTGGGGAGATGTGTAGTGAAATTGACAGAGATACAACGGTAAAATACCTCCAAAGATAACATGTAAGGATAAAAACATAATGCGTAGGCTGCTGATAGTACATGATCGCCCAGACCGCGGGTCATCACCCTCTATAAATTCTGCCTTGCTAGACAGGAGGGGAACGGAGGATCAAAAAAGGAAAAAATATGACTGGAAAAGATTGCGGTAGCAGGGCTAAGGAGAACGCAATGGGGGGATGGGGAAAG